>JAJAVR010000058.1:0-27500 GCA_021554675.1 Leuciscus idus
CTGTTCATAAAACACTAATACAAATACTCAAAACAAATACTAATACAAAATAAATATAATTAATATCTAGTAATAGAAGTGCTGGTCAAGGTTAAATCTGGACAAACATTGGCAGAATCATTTAATATATCAGTATATCACATAAAGTCGTCAAATGTATTGGTATTGGGGTTTTTTCACAGTACGCATTGTTTGAAAGCAGATTTACAGAAAATCATGATGATAATGTTTATAATATCTTCATGGCTTATAGCTGCATTTATCAGATTAGAGCTGGTACATTTTGAGACTATATAAACAATCAAGCAGTTGATATATATATATATATATATATATATATATATATATATATATCGCTTTACAGTATGTGACTGTACGGTGTATGAGAATAAAGGTGGACATACTTGTAGAACTATTACTGTCGACCTACAAGTGGTTTATTACTTTATAAAATGGCAGAATGACACCAAAGTGCAATAAATAATTACATTAATAAGAATCATAGCAATAAACAATTCTTCAAGTAACATTTTATAAAGCAAACTGTAGATGATTTACAGGTTTGTCACATTAGTACAGATTCTTACTGTACTAATTGTAGACTATTACATAAAAAATAACCTAAATAAATAATCTGAATAATGTCTTTACAGCAGAATTTGAATTTGTCTCATTTAACACCAAAAAATACTGACACAAAATACTAAAAATACTAAATACTAAAAATACAGACACAAAATACTAAAAATACTAAAAATACTGACACAAAATACTAAAAATACTAAATACTAAAAATACAGACACAAAATACTAAAAATACAAAATACTAAAAATACTGACACAAAATACTAAAAATACTGACACAAAATAAAAATAAAATAAAAAATACTGATACAAAATAAAAAAATACTCAATACTAAAAATACTGATACAAAATAAAAAAAAATAAAAAATACTGACACAAAATACTAAAAATACTCAATACTAAAAATACTGATACAAAATACAAAAAAAACACCAAAAAATACTGACACAATACAAAAAAAAGAATATAATGATACAAAATACCAAAAATATACAGATAAATAAAAAATACAAAATACAAAAAAATGTTATATAGTTATATATATATATATATATATATATATATATACATGATACAAAATACAAAAAATATTTTAAAAAATACTGACACAAAAATAATGTCTTTTTATTAGTCTCATATCATATTTGATGAAGTTTGCATCATTGATTCTGTTCTATTGGTGTTCATAACTGTGAAGCGGCTCTGAAACAATCGTTATTAGAAATAAAGCTCATTCATTCACACACACATATCCGTGACTGTAGTTTAGTGACATTAATACTAAAGTTAGTGGATAAAGGCCTGAATCTCACCTGGACACGCAGAGGTAGAATATTCCCAGAGACATGAGGGAGATTCCGATGTGGAAGGAGACGCCGACGGCACCGTATTCCTTAAACACCTTCCGGAGCTGCTGTGTCCGACTGAGCTTCCCGTCTGACCCTTGACCTTCTGACGTCACGTGACCCTGATGGAGGAGTTCAACAAGAGATTTAATAGATCTGACCGCGGAAAACAGACAAATAATGATACAAAATACTAAAAAACACCAAAAAATACTGATACAAAACACAAAAATAATAATGTCTTTGCAGAATTTGGATTGGTCTCATATCATATATGATGAAGTTTGCATCATTGATTCTGTTCTATTCGTGTTCATAACTGTGAAGCGGCTTTGAAACAATCGTTATTAGAAATAAAGCGCTGTAGAAATAAAGCTCATGAACTCACACACACATATCCGTGACTGTAGTTTAGTGAAATACTAATGGATTCAAAGATTTAATGTGAAAGCTGCCAAAAGGCCTCGGTGGGAGGGGCTTAACACCAGTCCTCAGCCAATCAGAAGGCAGAAGCTCTCGAGTGACTGCTCCAGGAGCCAATGACTGAAGTTCTGCTGAGAACGGCGTGAGCGAGGACTCAGAAATAAACTTTGGATGGAATGTAAGATCTAATTTCAGCTCCAATCGTCCCGTAGATTAGATGTGTGTGAGATCTAAAGCTGCAGACGGACGAGTTCACACTGGAAACGCCAATCAAAGTGTGTGTTCATGCGCATGTGACACCAGTGAGTGTGTCGAGCCCAAAACCTGACCTTATTCAACCTCCAACATTCACGAAGAATACAGGCTTTTCATTTCCATAGAGACAGCAGCCGTGCGTGAGAGTGTGTGTGTGTGTGTGTAGGGCAACATGCCAACATTCAAACAGACACAATGGTGTGTTGTGTAAGATAAGATTGTTTGACGACGAAACAGACGCACAACATCATAATCTACACACATTCATCTGGAGGAGCTGAGTGAGACGTTACACACGTAAACACACACTATGTGTGAGTGTGTGTGTGTGTATATATATATATATGTGTGTGTGTGTGTGTGTGTGTGTGTGTGTGTGTGTGTGTGTGTGTGTGTGTGTGTGTGTGTGTGTGTGTGTGTGTGTGTGTGTGTGCATATGTATGTATGTGTCTGTGTGTCAATATGTGTCTTTGTGTGTGTGTGTATATATATATAAAAGTGTGCGTGTGTGCGTATATGAAGTTTGCAACCCGGTCTTGATATCCAGAATGTGTGTGATTGTTATCTTCTAGTAATGAATGCTGCATTAGAATTGCTAAAAATAGAGTTTATAAAGCTAAAGCCAGAGGGAGGGAACAGATGACGTGTGTGTGTGACTCTACAAACACACACTCTAATCCAACAAAACCCATGGACACACGCCAGACACACCGCTGACCCCAGCAAATAATGAGAACAAATAACAGTCAAGGCCTGAGAGATCAGCCTGAAAGTGAGACCTAGTGTCACACACACACACACACAGAGAGAGAGAGAGAGAGAGAGAGAGAGAGAGAGAGAGAGAGAGAGAGAGAGAGAGAGAGACAGAGAGAGAGACAGAGAGAGAGAGAGAGACTTTGAAATGAGTTTCCCAACTTCAAATTTGAGAATGATGAACAAGCTCAATATTTACTTGATGAAAAAGGAGACTGCATTAGTCACACACACACACACACACACACACACACACACACACACACACACACACTCTCTCTCTCTCTCTCTCTCTCTCTCTCTCACACACACACACACAGAGAGAGAGAGAGAGAGAGAAACATGAATAGCAGCTTCATCAGGAATGATCTTCCTTCAAGTTTGACATTCCAGTGAAAGTGAAAGATGAACACATCAGCTGGTTAAGCAGAACTACTGCCACATGATGACACACACGCAGATCTATGACAGATAAACACAGCATGAAAGCCAGAATAATACTATGGTATTCTTTGATGTTACACGAACAGAGGAATGCACTATAGGCTACAGAAGATACAGACATTAGCATCAGTGTAACGTTACCATAGTAAACAGAGTAACTTAGAGGAAGAGTTTCTGTATAAAGACAGAGGAAGTAAAAACGACAACAAAGCGCATAAACTCTGACGACAAGTGTAACCACGTGACAGAAGAACACACACAAACACACTGCAAAACACACCGTTCACTAGTTTAAACACTCAGAACGGAAGAAAGAGCATATGAACAGAAACAACACAAGCGTTCTGCACACCAGATACACACTATAACCTGCCGTATCCACCTGTAAACATTAATGCACAATACATTCATTATATACCAGTCGGTTTCGTAACTCTGACGTACCGTTTGAATATTAGCGGCGCGTTCATCTCGCGTTTTCTCGGGCGTCGTGGTCGATCGTCTCGTTTGCATCATCATGACAGCTGAAGAACGACCCGTTAAAAACGATTCAAGTTCATTGGGTGATTTCAAGATGTCGCTGTATTCTCGTCGCGGCGTCGCGTTCAAAACAAACGCCGCCATTCGCGCGCGTGCAACAACTAAACCCGACGACGTTCCGAACGGAATCTCACGTGAACATGGACGGAATAATAAAACATTAGCGTTTAATCCCCGGTAAACACGCCAGCATCGCATCGCACGGGAGCCGCTCGCGTGAAGTTGAAGCGTTCCGGAGAAGTTTAACCGCTGCAGGAACAAAGACGCTCCCGAAACGTTCCTCCGACACTGAAACATCGTTCGACATGCACGGGAATAACGCTAAATATGACCCGAGCGTGCGGACTGTGACGCCTCAGCTGATCTGGGATCAGTTCGTGAAGACCCGCCTTCATCCGACAATATCACGAGCTGCTTAAAAACAACACCGACAATTATTGGGGAATAATAATAATAATGCACTTTCTAAACGTGCGCATTAATATATCCTCGCATGAACGCGTCTCGCGCACAGGAACGATGTAACGTTAGATGTTTACAGTGGAATATTATCGTGTGGAACCTGTCCTTTTGCTCTTTAGATCCAGTGAAAGGTTGTAAAACTATCCCTGTCTTGACATGCTAATCATAGTAGGCAAACTGTCCAGGAGTGAGTTCATCCTGAGCAATGCCAACAATCATTCATAATTCATAATCGGCCGTGCATTCCTCCTTTTTAAATAAGACATTCACACACATATCAGATCGAGAGATGATTGCAGGGATTATTCCTCATAAAGAGCTACTGTTGGAAACGAGCCATGAAAAACAAACTGATGATGAACTGTTTACATTTGCAAACACTGACATCAGTTCATTCGAGCTGAAACACGTTCAGTTCTGATTCAAAGGAGACTTTTATGCAACTTTAAGTGGGCTTAAATAGACCAGTCTTGGGAATAAAAATAGTTAGGTAAGTGTAAGCGTTCGTGAGAGTGACTCATGAGTTTGCGTCGGTGACAGTGATTGATTGACGTATGCGACATTTGTGCACAATAAACTTATGATGATGATTCACTGTGACATGCGTGACGTTTATTCCTGATTCAGAGGAAATGACTGAAGATTTAGTATAAAATGTTTTAAATGATCATCATTAATTCCTTCAAACGTACAAAATCCCCCCAAAATGTTCTAATATTCACGTGTCGGTCAAAAATGACCTTTTTCCCCCCCAATGAAATGATTGTACTAGCCTATATTTTAGTTCGATAATGTGTTTTATTTAATATTTTCCATTTTTAGGGGATTTTATGATACTAAATTATATTTATGCATTATTTTGTATCATTTATTTGATCAAAAATACACTAAAAACAGTGAAAAATTATTATAATGTAAATCATCTGTTCTCTATGTGAATATATAGTAAAGTGTAATTTATTCCAGTGATCAAAGCTGAATTTTCAGCATCATTACTCCAGTCTTCAGTGTCACATGATCCTTCACAAATCACTCTAATATGATGATTTGATGATCAAGAAACATTTATGATTATTATCAGTGTTGATGAACAGCTTTATATTTTTGTGGAAACTGTGATACTTTTTATTTCTCAGGATTTTTTAGTGAATACAAAGTTCAAAAGAACAGCATTTATTTGATATAGAATCTTTTGTAGCATATTTAATTTTTTTTGACAATGATAATCACATGTAAAATGCCTCTTAATCAACAAGTCTTAAAATCCCTCATATATTGTTATAAATGTCTAAAAGCAAACCTGTAAAATCGGGCAATATTGTTGTCAGATTGAAACTCTTGTTGAGCTCTACATCAGAGCACAGTCGTCATGCTTTCACAAGGAGATCGATGTTATTAAAAGATTATAAGAACATTTCTTCACAATTTAAGAGACATTAATATCTGAGCTTCAGCATGAGCTGATGGATGGAGAGTGGAGTTTATTAACAGTTCATGATGAAGACTGAGATATTAGTGTCAGTGACGAGAGCTCACACTCGCTGAAGAAGAGTAACGTCACACTGTGTGTTTGAGGCGTTTCTCCAACATCATCTTCTGCTCGGGTGGAGCTGTGGAGATTATTCCTCCATCAGGACACACACACACCCTCATTACACACCGGTGACACTCACTGACACACACACACAAACACACACACACACACACACACTGCTGTCTCAATGTCTGATGATGAAACACACAGAGAAACTCAGAGTGTGAGTGTGTGTGTGTGTGTGTGTGTGTGTGTGTGTGTGTGTGTGTGTGTGTGTGTGTGTGTGTGTGTGAATATGTGTCGAACATCATCGTCTGTTCGGGTGGAGCTGTGGAGATTATTCCTCCATCAGGACTCAACGGACACACACA
The DNA here is from genome assembly GCA_021554675.1 of Leuciscus idus. Classification (NCBI taxonomy): domain Eukaryota; kingdom Metazoa; phylum Chordata; class Actinopteri; order Cypriniformes; family Leuciscidae; genus Leuciscus; species Leuciscus idus. Next base: position 6,214 of record JAJAVR010000058.1, read on the forward strand.
CATCTCACACACACACACACACACACACACACACACACACACACACACACACACACACACACACACACTGCTGCTTTAGGAGATAGAGAGGGGGTTTAGTAAAGACCAGTTAGTGTCTGATGCTGAAACACACAAACTCAAAGAGAGTGTGTGAGTATGAGTGAGAGAGAGAGAGAGAGAGTGTGTGTGTGTGTGTGTGTGTGTGTGTGTGTGTGTGTGTGTGTGTGTGTGTGTGTGTGTGTGAGAGTGTGTGAGTGTGTGTGTGTGTGTGTGTGTGTGTCACCTGTGTGTGTGTGTGTGTGTGTGTGTGTGTGTCTGTGTGTGTGTGTGTGTGTGTGTGTGTGTGTGTGTGTGTGTGTGTGTGTCACCTGTGTGTGTGTGTGTGTGTGAGTGTGTCACCGGTGTGTGTGTTCTGCTGCTGTTCGTCTGTAACCAGTGATTATTTGAGTGACTGTTGTCTATCAGCTGAACCAGTGTCAGGTCATTCTCCTCTGACCTCTGACCTCACCCAGTCGATCAGCAGTTTCTGAAACACTCAGACCAGCTCGTCTGACAACAACACACACGTTCAACGTCTCGAAAATCACTTTCTTCCTCATTCTGAATATCAGCAGATCTTGATGATGTTTACATGCTAAAGCCTGTGAGTTCCTGCCCTGTGATTGGCTGATCGTAAAGTCAGTGAGTTCCTGCCCTGTGATTGGCTGATCAGGTATTTGGGTAAACAAGCAGTGGAACAGGTTGAGCTATTAAAGTGACTAAGATATATACAGTATTTATATCTTTATCTTAAGCCTATTTCATAACTGGCAACACTTTACAATAAGGTTCATTAGATAACATGAACTTAGAATGAATAATTACAACAACATTTATTAATCTTAGTTAAAATTTTCACATTTACTAATACATTATTAAAATCAAAGGTTAGTAAACACTGTAATAAATGTTTTGCTTATTGTTAGTAAATACATTAATGTTAACTAATGAACCTTATTGTAAAGTGTTCATCATTTCCACAACATTGTTGTGTTTGATCAGTGTTAATGTTTTCAGGATCACAGAAGATTGAAACACACTAACTCAATATTTACAGTCAGCACGTGTTCCTCTCTCTCTTCTTCATTGGTGGTTTTCCTGCTGACTCACTGTGATGACACTTCCCTAAACATCCCATAAACAACCCCTGCGCACACACACACACACACACACACACACACACACACACACACTGATGACAGAAGAACCAGAGGGGTTTAGAAACTGAACAAAATATACACTTTATTGCAAATATGTTAATACAGTGATCAGTGTATTCCAGTAATTATAAAATCAGTAGTTGTGATGCTCTTTCCCTTCTTCATCCTCATATTCCTCTGCGTTCATAAACTCTATTTCAGTTTCATAATCACACAATACTGTCGTGGCCCTTCATAAGCACAGTGTTCCTCTTTAACATCTCCATCATTTACTTTAAAGGAAACACGGGTTATTATTTACATTCCTTCCCGCCTCTGACGCATGACTGACGTGGAGTGGGCGGGGCTACAGGAGTGGCACTGGAACCTCATTGGCCGATTCTGCCGTCAATCATCCGGAAGACTTTGGCACCCAAAAGTGTCGTGAGAACGAACTGAGAACATGCCGGAACGGATCATCCGAAATAAATAATAACTCCCACCGCTCCGGACCCTTCATAGGGAGCATCATGTCCAGGATATGAAGGGTTAAATCAACACTTTTCTTCATATTTGACATCTAACGCTCACAAACTCGTCTATATTTCACATTGTTTTCATAGCAAATACGCACAATCTCATGAAAACAATCTGATAAATTTTGTTACTTGGATTGAAAGTGTTTGTGCATCATCGTGCCGTCAGTTTTCCTGCAGTGTTTGGGTTAAAAAGTCATTAAATAATGTCAAAATGCTTCTGTTTACATAATATATATGTGTGTGTGAACGGTGTATAATTATTTTATATATATATATAAATACACACATATACATGTGTAATATATATATAAAATATTTATATTTATATATAATATAAATTGTGTATAAATATATATACACATGCAAATATTTCTTAAATATATACATGCATGTATGTGTGTATTAATATATACAAAATAATTATACACAGTTCACACACATATATATATTATATAAACAGATTAATCGTTGCCTAGCACTATTATTTTTAGTACAAATAAGCGAAATCTCATGAAAACAATCTGATATATTTTGTTATTTGGATTAAAAGTGTTTATAATCATTTGTACTGCAGCGTTTGGGGTTAAAAGTCACTGAATAATGTGATTTTAGTGTGAAATGTGAGTTGGACGTCAAATACTTCATCTGGTCTTTATAACACTGTCATACAAAAATACTAAATCCTGAACTCATCTCCGTAAGTCTCTTCATCTCTCTTCATCATACAATAAATAATCTTATAGAACAGTGGCTCTATGCACATATACAAATAAATACTGTACAGGAGAGCGGTGGTTTGTTTCTGGAGGAATGAATGGCCTTTGTTGCTCCGATCAGAGGCTGGAAGTGAAACAGAGAAGCATAATTCACACGTCTGACCTGGGAAGCCTGAATGAGATTTCAGAAGTTCCTGCGCAGGGGTCAAAAAGGGGTCAGAAAGTCTGGGGATGAATCAGGCCTCCATCAGCCAATCAGATGCTTGGGATCCTGTGATTGGCAGGTGAGGGTTGAGGAGTGGGAGGGGCTACAGGAGTGGCACTGGAACCTCATTGGCTGATTCTGCCGTCAGTCTCATGATCAACTGGACAGACACCAAATTAACATGCCAGAACTGATCAGAAATAAATAATTACCCATGATCCCTCACTGCTCCGGACCCTTCATAGGGAGCATCATGTGCAGGATCACGTTCACATCTGTGTTTTACAGAAACGCCTCTCAGAATGAGAGCAAAATCGGAAAATCTGCAGAGCAAAAGTCTGGGGATGAATCAGGCCTCCATCGGCCAATCAGACACAAGGGATCCTGTGATTGGCAGGTGAGTGTTGAGGAGTGTGAGGGGCTACAAGAGTGGCACTGGAACCTCATTGGCCGTTTCTGCCGTCAGTCTCATGATCGAGCTGGACTGACACCAAATTAACATGCCAGAACTGATGATATGAAATAAATAATTACCCATAAACCCTCCCACCGTGATCCATCATCATGTGCAGGATCACGTTCACCTCTGCGTTTTACAGAAACACCTCTCAGAATGAGAACTAAATCGGAAAACCTGCACAGCAAAAGTCTGGGAATTAATCAGGCCTCCATCGGCCAATCAGACGCTTGGGATCATGCGATTGGCCGGATCTACGAGACGCAGCAGCAGCCGTGACTCTTAGGATCCTCGTCTTCGATTGGCTGCTTGAATCTCAGGAGGGGCGGGTCTCCGCTGGCCGGCGTGAAATAAACCGCGCTGCCATTGGACGAGACTTGAGGCATGCGCGGGTCCTCGGGATTGGTGGATCCGTTGCCCATGTGACCGTTGAGGACGGGGTGTGGGAGGAGTTTAGCGGCTGAGCGCTGCTTTTTGAGTTCGGCCAGCGTTTGCGCGCGCTCTTTAGGCTTGGATTCCTCAGTGGAGGTCGTGGTGTCGTGGGGGTCAGGGGTCACGGGGTCACCATTAGAAGCGGGCGGCGCTGGAGCGGAAACGCAACCGTTCTGTCGTCCGCCGTCCTTCAGGATCCCCGGCACGTGAGAGCCGTCATCAGCCTGCGGTACACACACAAGAAGACAAGTCACCGCTTTTAACAATATATATGAGAGAGAGTAATTTCTACAGTGAACAAATAAGTGTTATTTTACATTTAGACTTAATTATTAATTTCTGTACCCGAATACTGTTAGACTTTGTACATTTGTTATTTAGGGTCCACTTCTGCTTGTAATTTGTGTATTTGTTCTTATTTTATTACTGACTGTTCACTTGTTTTAAATAATGTGTGAACTTTAGGCTCAGTTAGGCTGATAACCCCCCCTCCCCCCATATATATATATATATATATATATTAGGGGTGGCACGGTTCACAAAACCCACGGTTCGGTTCGTATCACGGTTTTAGGGTCACGGTTTTCGGTTCTGTACGGTTCTTGTTGTTGTTTTTTCTTTTAATCTTTAACACTCCAAAAATTTACTTCAGCATATGATATATAGCTGAATTATCTAATTATTAATTAATTTATTTCATAAATGGGGTGTGTTTGCAAAACGCAGCTTCTCATTTCCCGTGGGCTGTGTCGGACAGTTATTTGTCACCACTTTTTGCCAGGGTTGATATTATGTCCCAGCACGGATGTACCAATACAAATAAATAAAACATTTCCAGTTAACTAGCAAAGTATTCGTTTCGTTCGTTTGTTAAATAAGAAGCAATCTAGCGCTGAAATGTGTTTTTTTTAATCAAGTGATCAAAGTGCTCGTTGCCGTTGCGATCAGTGGCGCTGATACAGTGTTCTCGTGGCTCGCGCACACACCGCAGCGGCCGCACATTCTTCACTCAGACGCGCGCTTCAGTCCGTTGAGGAGACTCTAGGCTACTCTATTCGTTCCGATGAAATCACAAAACAAAATTCATACAAATCTGTCCCTGCTTGATATACAACCGCTGATAAACATAATCGGTTTTGATGAAAAAGAAAAATATATACGAGTGCAGATTAGAACTCAGAACCTTTGACACGCTTGGCAAGTTCTGCCACTGGACCATTAAAGTACATACCGGTACGTGGAACAGTCGATCTATGTAGCCTATTTATTCACGTGAAAAAAACAACATATAGCCTAGTGGAGTTGATCTCATTAAATGTCTAAGTAAACCCAGTGTACTATTTAAATCGATTGCTGGACATTGTAATGTTATTCTACATTTGTCTGATTTATGATTTAGCATTGTATTAGCAGTAGCACGGGCACAAGGCTACATTGCGCATGCGTCGAACCGTGCGAACCGCGCGACGCACACACGCACCGAACCGAGACAAGCGAACCGAACGGTTCGGATGTTTTTTCATGTACCGTGCCACCCCTAATATATATAAATATTTTTATTTTTTTGCTGATTCCAAAAAATGATCTGATCCGTGGCTCAGAAAACTTAAATTATCCGTACCGTGATATTTGTGATCCGTTCCACCACTAGTATTTTAAGTCATTTTAAAGGCTGTTGTTCACTTGGATCTATTCTATTACCACAATTGTTTACCCAGTTACTTGATTAATCAATGGAATAATGTGTAAAATCCTCGATTACTAAGATAACCGCTAGCTCTGCTCTGGACTGCACGCGTGTGATCGCGGAGTGAAGCTCTGGACTGGACTGGACTGGACTGGACTGCACGAGTGTGATCGCGGAGTGAAGCTCTGCTCTGGACTGCACGCGTGTGATCGCGAAGTGAAGCTCTGGACTGGACTTGACTGGACTGGACTCGACTGCACGAGTGTGATCGCGGAGTGAAGCTCTGCTCTGGACTGGACTGGACTGGACTGCACTGCACGAGTGTGACCGCGGAGTGAAGCTCTGCTCTGGACTGGACTGGACTTGGCTCGACTGCACGAGTGTGATCGCGGAGTGAAGCTCTGCTCTGGACTGGACTGGACTGGACTGCACTGCACGAGTGTGACCGCGGAGTGAAGCTCTGCTCTGCTCTGGACTGGACTGGACTGCACCGCACGAGTGTGATCGCGGAGTGAAGCTCTGCTCTGGACTGGACTCGACTGCACGAGTGTGATCACGGAGTGAAGCTCTGCTCTGGACTGGACTGGACTGGACTGGACTCGACTGCACGAGTGTGATCGCGGAGTGAAGCTCTGCTCTGGACTGGACTGAACTGGACTGGACTCGACTGCACGAGTGTGATCGTGGAGTGAAGCTCTGGACTGGACTGGACTGGACTCGACTGCACGAGTGTGATCGCGGAGTGAAGCTCTGGACTGGACTCAACTGCACGAGTGTGATTGCGGAGTGAAACTCTGGACTGGACTGGACTGGACTCGACTGCACGAGTGTGATTGCGGAGTGAAGCTCTGGACTGGACTGGACTGCACTGCACGAGTGTGACCGCGGAGTGAAGCTCTGCTCTGCTCTGGACTGGACTGGACTGGACTGCACCGCACGAGTGTGATCGCGGAGTGAAGCTCTGCTCTGGACTGGACTGGACTCGACTGCACGAGTGTGATCGCGGAGTGAAGCTCTGCTCTGCTCTGGACTGGACTGGACTGCACTGCACGAGTGTGACCGCGGAGTGAAGCTCTGCTCTGCTCTGCTCTGGACTGGACTGGACTGGACTGCACCGCACGAGTGTGATCGCGGAGTGAAGCTCTGCTCTGGACTGGACTCGACTGCACGAGTGTGATCACGGAGTGAAGCTCTGCTCTGGACTGGACTGGACTGGACTCGACTGCACGAGTGTGATCGCGGAGTGAAGCTCTGCTCTGGACTGGACTGGACTGGACTCGACTCGACTCGACTGCACGAGTGTGATCGTGGAGTGAAGCTCTGGACTGGACTGGACTGGACTCGACTGCACAAGTGTGATCGCGGAGTGAAGCCTTGCTCTGGACTGGACTGGACTGGACTCGACTGCATGAGTGTGATTGCGGAGTGAAGCTCTGGACTGGACTGGACTTGACTTGACTGCACGAGTGTGATTGCGGAGTGAAGCTCTGGACTGGACTGAACTGGACTGGACTCGACTGCACGAGTGTGATCGCGGAGTGAAGCTCTGGACCGGACTGAACTGGACTCGACTCGACTGCACGAGTGTGATTGCGGAGTGAAGCTCTGGACTGGACTGGACTGGACTGCACAAGTGTGATCGCGGAGTGAAGCTCTGCTCTGGACTGGACTGGACTCGACTGCATGAGTGTGATCGCGGAGTGAAGCTCTGGACTGGACTGGACTGGACTCGACTGCACAAGTGTGATCGCGGAGTGAAGCTCTGGACTGGACTAGACTGGACTGGACTCGACTGCACGAGTGTGATCGCGGAGTGAAGCTCTGGACTGGACTGGACTGGACCGCACGTGTGTGATCGCGGAGTGAAGCTCTGGACTGGACTAGACTGGACTGGACTCGACCGCACGAGTGTGATCGCGGAGAGAAGCTCTGGACTGGACTGGACTCGACCGCACGAGTGTGATCGCGGAAGAGAAGCTCTGGACTCGACTCGACTCGACTGCACGAGTGTGATTGCGGAGTGAAGCTCTGGACTGGATTAGACTCGACCGCACGAGTGTGATCGCGGAGAGAAGCTCTGGACTGGACTGGACTCGACTGCACGAGTGTGATTGCGGAGTGAAGCTCTGGACTGGACTGGACTCGACCGCACGAGTGTGATTGCGGAGAGAAGCTCTGGACTGGACTGGACTCGACTGCACGAGTGTGATCGCGGAGAGAAGCTCTGGACTGGACTCGATCGCACGAGTGTGATCGCGGAAAGAAGCTCTGGACTGGACTGGACTGCACTGCACGAGTGTGACCGCGGAGTGAAGCTCTGCTCTGGACTGGACTGGACTGGGCTCGACTGCACGAGTGTGATCGCGGAGTGAAGCTCTGCTCTGGACTGGACTGGACTCGACTGCACGAGTGTGACCGCGGAGTGAAGCTCTGCTCTGGACTGGACTGGACTGCACTGCACTGCACGAGTGTGACCGCGGAGTGAAGCTCTGCTCTGCTCTGGACTGGACTGGACTGCACCGCACGAGTGTGATCGCGGAGTGAAGCTCTGCTCTGGACTGAACTGGACTGGACTGGACTCGACTGCACGAGTGTGATCACGGAGTGAAGCTCTGCTCTGGACTGGACTGGACTGGACTCGACTGCACGAGTGTGATCGCGGAGTGAAGCTCTGCTCTGGACTGGACTGGACTGGACTCGACTGCACGAGTGTGATCGTGGACTGAAGCTCTGGACTGGACTGGACTGGACTCGACTGCACGAGTGTGATCGCGGAGTGAAGCTCTGGACTGGACTCGATCGCACGAGTGTGATCGCGGAGAGAAGCTCTAGACTGGACAGGACAGGACTGGACTGGACTGGACTGCACTGCACGAGTGTGACCGCGGAGTGAAGCTCTGCTCTGGACTGGACTGGACTGGGCTCGACTGCACGAGTGTGATCGTGGAGTGAAGCTCTGCTCTGGACTGGACTGGACTCGACTGCACGAGTGTGACCGCGGAGTGAAGCTCTGGACTGGACTAAACTGGACTGGACTCGACTGCACGAGTGTGATTGCGGAGTGAAGCTCTGGACTGGACTGGACTGGACTCGACTGCACGAGTGTGATTGCGGAGTGAAACTCTGGACTGGACTGGACTGGACTGCACAAGTGTGATCGCGGAGTGAAGCTTTGAACTGGACTGAACTGGACTGGACTCGACTGCACGAGTGTGATTGCGGAGTGAAGCTCTGGACTGGACTGGACTCGACTGGACTCGACTGCACGAGTGTGATCGCGGAGTGAAGCTCTGGACTGGACTGGACTGGACTGGACTCGACTGCACGAGTGTGATCGCGGAGTGAAACTCTGGACTGGACTGGACTGGACTCGACTGCACAAGTGTGATCGCGGAGTGAAGCTCTGAACTGGACTGAACTGGACTGGACTCGACTGCACGAGTGTGATTGCGGAGTGAAGCTCTGGACTGGACTTAACTGGACTGGACTCGACTGCACGAGTGTGATCACGGAGTGAAGCTCTGCTCTGGACTGGACTGGACTGGACTCGACTGCACGAGTGTGATCGCGGAGTGAAACTCTGCTCTGGACTGGACTGGACTGGACTGGACTCGACTGCACGAGTGTGATCGTGGAGTGAAGCTCTGCACTGGACTGGACTGGACTCGACTGGACTCGACTGCACGAGTGTGATCGCGGAGTGAAGCTCTGGACTGGACTCAACTGCACAAGTGTGATTGCGGAGTGAAACTCTGGACTGGACTACACTGGACTGGACTCGACTGCACAAGTGTGATCGCGGAGTGAAGCTCTGAACTGGACTAAACTGGACTGGACTCGACTGCACGAGTGTGATTGCGGAGTGAAGCTCTGGACTGGACTAAACTGGACTGGACTCGACTGCACGAGTGTGATCGCGGAGTGAAGCTCTGGACTGGACTGAACTGGACTGGACTCGACTGCACGAGTGTGATCGCGGAGTGAAGCTCTGGACTGGACTCAACTGGACTGGACTCGACTGCACGAGTGTGATCGCGGAGTGAAGCTCTGGACTGGACTGAACTGGACTCGACTCGACTGCACGAGTGTGATTGCGGAGTGAAGCTCTGGACTGGACTGGACTGGACTGCACAAGTGTGATCGCGGAGTGAAGCCTTGCTCTGGACTGGACTGGACTCGACTGCACGAGTGTGATTGCGGAGTGAAGCTCTGGACTGGACTGGACTGGACTTGACTGCAAGAGTGTGATTGCGGAGTGAAGCTCTGGACTGGACTAAACTGGACTGGACTCGACTGCACGAGTGTGATCGCGGAGAGAAGCTCTGGACCGGACTCAACTGGACTCGACTGCACGAGTGTGATTGCGGAGTGAAGCTCTGGACTGGACTGGATTCGACTGCACAAGTGTGATCGCGGAGTGAAGCTCTGGACTGGACTAGACTGGACTGGACTGGACTCGACTGCACGAGTGTGATTGCGGAGAGAAGCTCTGGACTGGACTAGACTGCACGAGTGTGATTGCGGAGAGAAGCTCTGGACTGGACTGGACTCGACTGCACGAGTGTGATTGCGGAGAGAAGCTCTGGACTGGACTGGACTCGACTGCACGAGTGTGATCGCGGAGAGAAGCTCTGGGCTGGACTGGACTCGACTCGACCGCACGAGTGTGATTGCGGAGAGAAGCTCTGGACTGGACTGGACTCGACTGCACGAGTGTGATCGCGGAGTGAAGCTCTGGACTGGACTAGACTCGATCGCACGAGTGTGATCGTGGAGAGAAGCTCTGGACTGGACAGGACTGGACTGGACTGCACCGCACGAGTGTGATTGCGGAGGGAAGCTCTGGACTGGACTGGACTGGACTGCACCGCACGAGTGTGATCGCGGAGAGAAGCTCTGGACTGGACTGGACTGCACCGCACGAGTGTGATCGCGGAGAGAAGCTCTGGACTGGACTAGACTGGACTGCACGAGTGTGATCGCGGAGAGAAGCTCTGGACTGGACTGGACTCGACCGCACGAGTGTGATTGCGGAGAGAAGCTCTGGACTGGACTGGACTCGACTGCACGAGTGTGATCGCGGAGTGAAGCTCTGGACTGGACTAGACTCGATCGCACGAGTGTGATCGTGGAGAGAAGCTCTGGACTGGACAGGACTGGACTGGACTGCACCGCACGAGTGTGATTGCGGAGGGAAGCTCTGGACTGGACTGGACTGGACTGCACCGCACGAGTGTGATCGCGGAGAGAAGCTCTGGACTGGACTGGACTGGACTGCACGAGTGTGACCGCGGAGTGAAGCTCTGCTCTGGACTGGACTGGACTGGGCTCGACTGCACGAGTGTGATCGCGGAGTGAAGCTCTGCTCTGGACTGGACTGGACTCGACTGCACGAGTGTGACCGCGGAGTGAAGCTCTGCTCTGGACTGGACTGGACTGCACTGCACTGCACGAGTGTGACCGCGGAGTGAAGCTCTGCTCTGCTCTGGACTGGACTGGACTGCACCGCACGAGTGTGATCGCGGAGTGAAGCTCTGCTCTGGACTGAACTGGACTGGACTGGACTCGACTGCACGAGTGTGATCACGGAGTGAAGCTCTGCTCTGGACTGGACTGGACTGGACTCGACTGCACGAGTGTGATCGCGGAGTGAAGCTCTGCTCTGGACTGGACTGGACTGGACTCGACTGCACGAGTGTGATCGTGGACTGAAGCTCTGGACTGGACTGGACTGGACTCGACTGCACGAGTGTGATCGCGGAGTGAAGCTCTGGACTGGACTCGATCGCACGAGTGTGATCGCGGAGAGAAGCTCTAGACTGGACAGGACAGGACTGGACTGGACTGGACTGCACTGCACGAGTGTGACCGCGGAGTGAAGCTCTGCTCTGGACTGGACTGGACTGGGCTCGACTGCACGAGTGTGATCGTGGAGTGAAGCTCTGCTCTGGACTGGACTGGACTCGACTGCACGAGTGTGACCGCGGAGTGAAGCTCTGGACTGGACTAAACTGGACTGGACTCGACTGCACGAGTGTGATTGCGGAGTGAAGCTCTGGACTGGACTGGACTGGACTCGACTGCACGAGTGTGATTGCGGAGTGAAACTCTGGACTGGACTGGACTGGACTGGACTGCACAAGTGTGATCGCGGAGTGAAGCTTTGAACTGGACTGAACTGGACTGGACTCGACTGCACGAGTGTGATTGCGGAGTGAAGCTCTGGACTGGACTGGACTCGACTGGACTCGACTGCACGAGTGTGATCGCGGAGTGAAGCTCTGGACTGGACTGGACTGGACTGGACTCGACTGCACGAGTGTGATCGCGGAGTGAAACTCTGGACTGGACTGGACTGGACTCGACTGCACAAGTGTGATCGCGGAGTGAAGCTCTGAACTGGACTGAACTGGACTGGACTCGACTGCACGAGTGTGATTGCGGAGTGAAGCTCTGGACTGGACTTAACTGGACTGGACTCGACTGCACGAGTGTGATCACGGAGTGAAGCTCTGCTCTGGACTGGACTGGACTGGACTCGACTGCACGAGTGTGATCGCGGAGTGAAGCTCTGCTCTGGACTGGACTGGACTGGACTGGACTCGACTGCACGAGTGTGATCGTGGAGTGAAGCTCTGCACTGGACTGGACTGGACTCGACTGGACTCGACTGCACGAGTGTGATCGCGGAGTGAAGCTCTGGACTGGACTCAACTGCACAAGTGTGATTGCGGAGTGAAACTCTGGACTGGACTACACTGGACTGGACTCGACTGCACAAGTGTGATCGCGGAGTGAAGCTCTGAACTGGACTAAACTGGACTGGACTCGACTGCACGAGTGTGATTGCGGAGTGAAGCTCTGGACTGGACTAAACTGGACTGGACTCGACTGCACGAGTGTGATCGCGGAGTGAAGCTCTGGACTGGACTGAACTGGACTGGACTCGACTGCACGAGTGTGATCGCGGAGTGAAGCTCTGGACTGGACTCAACTGGACTGGACTCGACTGCACGAGTGTGATCGCGGAGTGAAGCTCTGGACTGGACTGAACTGGACTCGACTCGACTGCACGAGTGTGATTGCGGAGTGAAGCTCTGGACTGGACTGGACTGGACTGCACAAGTGTGATCGCGGAGTGAAGCCTTGCTCTGGACTGGACTGGACTCGACTGCACGAGTGTGATTGCGGAGTGAAGCTCTGGACTGGACTGGACTGGACTTGACTGCAAGAGTGTGATTGCGGAGTGAAGCTCTGGACTGGACTAAACTGGACTGGACTCGACTGCACGAGTGTGATCGCGGAGAGAAGCTCTGGACCGGACTCAACTGGACTCGACTGCACGAGTGTGATTGCGGAGTGAAGCTCTGGACTGGACTGGATTCGACTGCACAAGTGTGATCGCGGAGTGAAGCTCTGGACTGGACTAGACTGGACTGGACTGGACTGGACTGGACTGCACGAGTGTGATTGCGGAGAGAAGCTCTGGACTGGACTGGACTGCACGAGTGTGATTGCGGAGAGAAGCTCTGGACTGGACTGGACTCGACTGCACGAGTGTGATTGCGGAGAGAAGCTCTGGACTGGACTGGACTCGACTGCACGAGTGTGATCGCGGAGAGAAGCTCTGGGCTGGACTGGACTGGACTCGACCGCACGAGTGTGATTGCGGAGAGAAGCTCTGGACTGGACTGGACTCGACTGCACGAGTGTGATCGCGGAGTGAAGCTCTGGACTGGACTAGACTCGATCGCACGAGTGTGATCGTGGAGAGAAGCTCTGGACTGGACAGGACTGGACTGGACTGCACCGCACGAGTGTGATTGCGGAGGGAAGCTCTGGACTGGACTGGACTGGACTGCACCGCACGAGTGTGATCGCGGAGAGAAGCTCTGGACTGGACTGGACTGGACTGCACCGCACGAGTGTGATCGCGGAGAGAAGCTCTGGACTGGACTAGACTCGACTGCACGAGTGTGATCGCGGAGTGAAGCTCTGGACTGGACTAGACTCGATCGCACGAGTGTGATCGTGGAGAGAAGCTCTGGACTGGACAGGACTGGACTGGACTGCACCGCACGAGTGTGATCGCGGAGAGAAGCTCTGGACTGGACTGGACTCGACCGCACGAGTGTGATTGCGGAGAGAAGCTCTGGACTGGACTGGACTCGACTGCACGAGTGTGATCGCGGAGTGAAGCTCTGGACTGGACTAGACTCGATCGCACGAGTGTGATCGTGGAGAGAAGCTCTGGACTGGACAGGACTGGACTGGACTGCACCGCACGAGTGTGATTGCGGAGGGAAGCTCTGGACTGGACTGGACTGGACTGCACCGCACGAGTGTGATCGCGGAGAGAAGCTCTGGACTGGACTGGACTGGACTGCACCGCACGAGTGTGATCGCGGAGAGAAGCTCTGGACTGGACTGGACTCGACCGCACGAGTGTGACCGCGGAGAGAAGCTCTGGACTGGACTGGACTCGACCGCACGAGTGTGACCGCGGAGAGAAGCTCTGCTCACCGAACGGCTGTTCTCCTGATCCGACTCCCGCTCTCGCTCCTCTTCCTCTCGTCCTCCTCTCCACACGATGGCTTCCGTCTGATACTCCTTCCGGCAGAGATTGTGTCTGTCCGACAGACTCGCCCTCCGAACCACTTTCCTACAAACACAGTCAAACACAACATCACAAACACAAACTCAAACCAGTGTTTATTGGCTTCCTTAGTTGAGTTTATAAGACACTTCATCCTCAGAGATATAATGGATCTGACTGCACTGACACGGTCAGATGAGAACTAATCTTGATCTGAATCAGGCAGAATGTGTCTCGTATCTGATGACGTTTGCATCATTGATTCTGTTTATTCCTGTGAGGTAGGGCTGTCAAATAAAAATGTGAATTTCTAATATTTGTCCAATAAAAAAATAAAAAAGAGACATGATGATGAGGATGAGGATGATGAGGATGATGATGTCACTGACGTGGTGTGTTTTTGTTAGCTTATCCATTTCACAGTTCATTTGAAAAATGGCGGGTAAAGGTTCTTCCTGCTGACAAAAACTCTCTCAGTTTGTGCAACTTGACCTGCACTTCGGTCAGAGCTGAGTGTGTGTGTGTGTGTGAGTGTGTGTGTGTCTTCATCAGCTCATCGTCAACAGAAGCGCTCAGCACTCGCTCAGATCAAGAGTGTCTGGTGTTTGTGATGATCTATATGTAGATGTGTGAGTAGAAGTGAGTGTTTCTGAATGCCAGTTTGCTGTTGTGTGTTTACGTTGTTCATTACGCTGTGTGTGGAAGTGTGTTTTCTCAGGTCACTGATGCACAAACAGTTTTATGCACTATTGTAACCTAATTTTCCTTGCATGCACATTAACGACATTATATTTTAAGAACAATTGTTTCAAAAGTTAATGCACTTTAAAAAGATGCGATGCTTGATTTAGTTTATATTTGCTTATTGTGCTCGCTTGCGCCCTCTTGTGGACACAGGAGACAATACTGTACTTTTCCACTAATATTAAATATTGCCTTTAGAATTTGAATATATAGTAGTCAACATTTGAAGTGGATCAAAACCTCTCATCAAAGTTATACATGAATTTTGAACAATACCCGTTCTTGTCTTAGGACAACTTTGATTAACTTTTTTGATCCACTTCAAATGTTGACAAAAATTGTGCTAATATTTCAGAAAAAAATTGGAATTGAGCTTTTCAGCCATTTTGACAGCCCTACTGTAAATAACCCTAACCCTACTGTAAATCTGCAGGAATAAAGCTGGACCTGATCTGGTGTTGTGACTGAGTGAGGTGCAGTTCTGCGAGTGTCCAGCAGGGGTCAGCAAGTGATCTTTATTTGTCTCATATTGTAGTGACCTTGAGTTTGTAGAAAGGCGCTGTATGAAATACACTTATTATTATTATTATTATTATTAGTATTACCCTCGGCTGCCGGCGCTGCTGGTTCGACGACACAGAGACGTCTTGTGCTTCAGCTGAGACTTCATGATGATGTCATGCTTGTGCTTCAACTCCAGCAAATGATTCCTGAACTCCTCATCCTCACACAGATCTGAACACACACACACACACACACACACACACACACACACACGACTGATTTATTCATGAATTTGTCCTGTTAGAAAAGGATCATGGGATTTCAGAAATCACTGGTGTTTCTGACGTCACAAACTACCTTGTAACCAATCAGATCAACGTGTGATCGTCAACCAGTGGATCTGTGAGCTGAGTGAGCGAGTGGAGGCGGGGCTCATTTGCATATTGATAGAACCGCATATACTAAATGAGGCAAGGGTGTCGAGTTACATTCAAGATATGAAGACTTTTTAACCTCGCGAACATTAAAGGAACATTCCATTCTTGAAACGTTACATTTGAATGTTCTCTGAAACGAGAAGCGATATTTAAAAACTGTAAGACGAACATCTAAAGATTCTCTCAGTCTCAGTATTTCCACATCACTTCACGTTAGAGGAACTAATTGGTTATATTAGTCTAATTCTTCTCCTTTTGCTTCCCTGTTTCTACCTCAGGATCCCGGAGAAACTACGGATGGTGCAGTTTGATCGTGATGTTTTCCAGATTTCAGATGAGAAAACAAGCAAAACTTCTAAATATTATCCTTATACTGTAATCATTACGAGCACAAGATGTAATCGCTGCTTAACATGTTCATTATGTCTGATAAACTCAATATATGACGTCGTTAACTCAACACACACACATGTAACACACACTACCAGACAAACGTTTCGGATCGGTACGATTTTTAATTGTTTTAAAAAGAAGCGTCTTCTGCTCACCGACGCTGCATTTATTTGATTAAAAATACAAAAAACAGTAATATTGTGAAATATTATGACAATTTAAAGTAACGTCAATGTGAATATATAGTAAAGTGTAATTTATTCCTGTGATCAAAGCTGAATTTTCAGCATCATTACTCCAGTCTTCAGTGTCACATGATCCTTCACAAATCACTCTAATATGATGATTTGATGATCAAGAAACATTTATGATTATTATCAGTGTTGAAAACAGTTTCATATTTTTGTGGAAACTGATACATTTTATTTTTCAGGATTCTTTGATGAATAGAAAGTTCTAAAGAACGGCGTTTATTTGAAATAGAATCTTTTGTAACATTTTAAATGTCTTTACTGTCACTTTTGATACATTTATTTAATCCTTGATGAATAAAAGTATTGATTTCTTTTATTCATTTCCCCCCAAAAATAAAATACAATTTCTTACTGACCTCAAACTGTTGAACGGTCGTGTTTAATGTTACAAAAGCTTTATATTTCAGATTAATGCTGTTCTTTTGAACTTTCTATTCATCAAAGAATCCTGAGAAATACAATGTATCAGTTTCCACAAAAATATGAAACAGTTTTCAACACTGATAATAATCATAAATGTTTCTTGATCATCAAATCATCATATAAGAATGATTTGTGAAGGATCATGTGACACTGAAGACTGGAGTATTGATGCTGAAAATTCAGCTTTGATCACAGGAATAAATTACACTTTACTATATATTCACATAGAAAACAGATGATTTACATTACAATAATATTCGTCTCTGACTGATACATTGAAACAAATGTTTACTTTGAAACAATATTTCTTGTGAAAAGCGCTATATAAATAAACTGAATTGGTGTCGTCTTGTGACCTAAACCGGTTGCTATGACGACCAACTGTAATAAAAATGGCCTTATAGGACAATATTAATTTTATGGCAACATAAACTGTCATAAACGAGCAGACGCTCAGGAGCCAGAAAACAAAAACATTCACTCAGAACGAATGAACCAGTAAAAAGGCAGATTAATAATGATAAAACTGTAATATTTGTCCAGTGTTCATATAGTTGATAGATCAGTTTCTATATTGTAATCAACTATTTTTCTTAGTAGAAGCTTTAAAGTCATTATGAAATCAAAATTGACTTGTTTTTAATGGAATATTGCAGTATTTATTCTAAATTATGTATCTGTGCACATCATTATTGTTCACATTAATGATTGTAAGATTGTTTTCCCACATCTGATCCAGAAGCGTTCCACTCGGATACACTTCACTGTCATGCCGACGTTAAACTAATCTACACTTATTACTCAGATCAATATGTGTGTGTGTTTATTGATCTGGCGTAATGAGCGGCGTCATGTTCCGTCAGGCGCTTTATCATGAAAGTGTTTGTGGTTTCTGTATTATGATGTGATATTGAGGATCATCTCAGAGCTGTACCTATGGGCGTCTCCTCCATGTACGTCTTGGCGTTCAGATTGGCACCGTGAGAGACCAGCAGCTCGGCCACATGGACCTGATTATGGAAATTAATATTCATCTTTCATACAGAACATTATGATGATGCCTAATGGCACCTATGGCATAAAACTACTGATTTCAGTTTATAGCTAGTTTATTTTTTAGACAAAAATGATAATTTCATAATCATATTTAAAACATGACAATTTCATAATCATATTTCAAAAATTATAATTTCATAATCATATTAAAAAAATTATAATTTCATAATCATATTTAAAACATGATAATTTCATAATCATATTTAAAACATGATAATTTCATAATCATATTTAAAACATGATAATTTCATAATCATATTTAAAAAATGACAATTTCATAATCATATTTAAAACATGATAATTTCATAATCATATTTAAAAAATGACAATTTCATAATCATATTAAAAAAATTATAATTTCATAATCATATTTCAAAAAGGATTAATTCATAATTCCATATCCCTGAACCCTGACCTGTCCCCAGCATGCGGCGGCGTGTATCGGCGTCCATCCGTCAGAATCCCTCACGTCTGTTCTCGCTCCTCCTTCTAACAGCATCTCTGTGACCTGAGCGTAACCGTTTGCAGCCGCGATGTGTAGCTGAACACACACACACACACACACACACACACACACACACACACACACACACACGTTACTTAGCTATCTAAATGGGGACTCTCCATAGACGTAATGGCTTTTATACTGTACAAACTGTATATTCTGTCCCCTTACACTAAACCTGCCCATCACACACACACACACACACACACACACACACACACACACACACACACACACACACACACACACACATACTCACTCACACAGACACACACACACACACACACTTACACACACACACACACACACACATTCTGTTTCCAGTATTTGCCTGATTCTCCTTGTTTAGCGAGGCTGAATCACTGAAGAACTGGTTTCTTATATTCAGGGTCATCGTTCTGTTCTGTGTTCCTGTGTTTCTCCTTCTCTCTCACACAGACACACACACACACTTCACATAATTACACATACATCTTACTTTCTGTTTTATGTGTTTTGTATTGATGGTATCATCTAAAATATTTTATAATAAGTTTAATCAAACCCACAGGCTCATGTTTAATATCTCTTGAAATCAGACTTCAGACTGTTGATGCAAACAGGAAGTGCTTCCGTCTCTCCTCAAATCATCAGATCAGCAGCTTTTGATGTTCATACTAGTTTATCTCATGTGTTTTCTTCCACTCAGCATCGTCACACACACACACACACCCACACCCACAACCACACACACACCCACACTCTCAAACACACACATACACACACACACAGCGAGCGAAAGGATGTTTTATGTGCTGCTGATTCAATGTTCCTGTAAAAGCGTCTGATGTCTGTCATTATCCTGCGCTGCTGAATGATGAATAAGAGCAGGAGTGTGTGTGTGTGTGTGTGTGTGTGTGTGTGTGTGTGTGTGTGTGTGTGTGTGTGTGTGTGTGTGTGTGTGTGTGTGTCTGTGTGAGAGAGAAGGAGAAACACAGGAACACAGAACAGAACGATGACCCTGAATATAAGAGACCAGTTCTTCAGTGATTCAGCCTCGCTAAACAAGGAGAATCAGGCAAATACTGGAAACAGAATGTGTGTGTGTGTGTGTGTGTGTGTGTGTGTGAGAGAGAGAGAGTAAGTGTGTGTGTGTGTGTGTGTGTGTGTGTGTGTGTGTGTGTGTGTGTGTGTGTATGTTATAATGTTTTACATTGTTTATTTAAATTTAAGTTATGTTATAAAACTTTAATTATTTTGATGTTTTTATTATTATTATACAGTCATGCCAATAAAGCAAACTTTGAATTGAATGTATGTGTACATGTGTGTGTATTTGTGTGGCCTCTAGTGTGTGTGTGTGTATGTGTGTGTGTGTGTGTGTGTGTGTGTACCAGCGTGGCCCCCTGGGAGTCGTGATGGTTGACGTCTGCTCCGTCCTGAAGGAGGTTCTGAATATCTCCCAGCATCCTCTTCTCCACCGATGCTCTCGTCTCGTTGATCATCTCCTGCGTGATGCCTGTCATGGACACAACCATTGGACAACACAGCTGTCAATCAAACAGAGTGGGAGGAGCTGAGCTGACTGTCAATCAAACAGAGTGGGAGGAGCTGAACTGACTGTCAATCAAACAGAGTGGGAGGAGCTGAGCTGACTGTCAATCAAACAGAGTGGGAGGAGCTGAGCTGACTGTCAATCAAACAGAGTGTGGGAGGGGCTGATCTGACTGTCAATCAAATAGAGTGGGAGGAGCTGAACTCATTAAAGACTGTGATTGGTGAAGGCAGTGAGACACTGACAATCCCACAAATCATCAAATACTGGGAAATAACGAATTCAAACATCACAATAAAACTCTCAGAACATTCAAACAACATCAAGATGAATTAAACTACATCTTTCTGTAAATTACATTCGCTCAGTTCCTCAGAACTAGATTAGATTGACTGCGTTTGGATGATGAATTATAATGATGTTGTTTCCAAAAAGGAAAAATCTAATCTTTCCAAATCTCATCTCGTCATGTAATGAGATCTGCAACTGGAATGTTAAACTATAAAACACACAGATCTCCACCAGGATTCTGATTCTTACAGGGTTCGTACAGACACTGCAAAATTAAATTCCAGGACTTTTCTAGCACTACTTTTTGGTTTTCAAGGACTTCAATCAGAGATCTCACTCATCAGACATTATCTGTATTATCTTTCAAATTCTAAAAAAGGTAAATAGATGAACAAAAATAAACTAATAAAACAAAATGGAAAAAATAAAGTGCAGCACATGCAATGACTGTGTAACTTTAACCATTGAAAGGATACGATGACAAAGATATCGCTTTCCTTATTCAAACTGATTTATTCTCTCATGAATATATGATTGACCTGAAGAATGAACGATGTATCATATACTTGGATATTTATGAGCAATATCACACTCATAGTCATGTAAAATGGCTCTATATCTATATCAGACGGGATGTAGTGTTGATTTTGTGTGAAAAGATTGTTTTATCGATAAAATTAAACACTAATCTGTGTTGAAGTTTACACAGATATGATTAAAATTAAAAATTTTCAACACTTGCACCAGAACCTGTTTCAGAGTGTGTGTTCTCGAGCTCCAGAGTGTGTGTTCTCGAGCTCCAGAGTGTGTGTTCTCGAGCTCAAACACTGTTGTGTGAATGAACGGCCAGAACACATTAAAGGTTTCCTGTTTCCTGTGAGAACGGTGTGTGTTAGCGGCCCCTAAGTTAATAACTAATGATCTTTACAACGGAAGTGAATCAGACAATAACTTTATTCTAGATCTGCTGTAAAGCCTAATCTGTGTTACTGTAAGCTCCTGTTAACAGTCTATATTGTTAAAGCGCTGTATAAATGAAGGAGACTTGATGACATCACGCTCACCTCGGTTGGCCATGGCAGTCTCGATGATGTCGAGCGTGGGGTCGTCCTCACAGAGGTCATAGGGCATGTTCCCATCAGAGTTCACCGCTAGGAGATCAGCGCCGCTGCGGAGAGACCAGATCACTCATCCACAGTGTTGGAAAAAGTTACTTTTAAAAGTAATACATTACAATATTGCGTCACCCCCCCAAAAAACGAACTAATTGCATTACTTAGTTACTTTTTATGAAAAGTAATGCGTTACAATATTGCGTTACTCCCAAAAAAGTAAC
>JAJAVR010000058.1:35000-42500 GCA_021554675.1 Leuciscus idus
AACAGACACAGATGAACGACGTCACACTAACAACCGCACGTCAATGTCCGACACTCAGCGTTTATTTGCAATGTAATTTAAATGTACTATATAAAGTGGAAATAGAACGTCATGTTAAAATAAAACAAAGATAAATCATATCAGAACTAATGTAAAAATTACAACATATACAATGATCTTTTTTTTTTTTTAAATAAGTGCAACTCCAAAACTGGGTATTAAGAGTTGATAAAAAGCCATACAAATTAAAATAAATAATTTCTAAATAAAACACGCACTGAAAAGATGAAATATTTGATTTGTTTACATGCATGTCATGTGATTATTAACCCATATTAGAGAATCATCAAACAATGGCAATGTGTCGTTACATTGTTTAAATACTGAAGTGAATCGTTTCGCTCAAAGGGGTTCGACTGACGGAAACGTTTCTCTTATTTAATGATGATTGAAAAGTCTATTTTGTATTTCTGGATGTTTACTAGAATAGAATATGAAGTTACATGCATTTTCTTTTAATTTGTTACTTTGATTTTATTACAGACCGTTTACTTTAATTATTCATATCTTCACAGAGAAATGCTTCAATAGCTGCATGCCAAATTAATATTTAATGTGATATTAAATAATAAGTAGAATATTCAGTCTAGGACATAATTAAGCAGGCAGTCGGTTTGATAACGAGCAGCACTGAGTAAAACACTGATGTTTGTTCACTGGTTTAATAAGCTGTCAGTAACTGAGCTTCATTACACAGATGATGATGATGATGATGATGATGATGATGATGACGAAAGCGTCTGATATGAATTAAAGGATCAGTAACGGTCAGTGAGGGAATCTGACACCGTAAAACACTGCTAATGGATCTTTATGAGCCGATCGCACAACACTGGCATAAACTGGTTTGAAAGCACAACCATAACATGTGAACAGGACTAACTTGTGACAGAATACAGTCAAACCAACATTATTCAGACACCTTCAACATTTCTCACATTATCACAGTTTATTCACTATAGTTTAGAAAATAGTAATAAAATATGAGCAGAACTCAGTTGACATTTGACTGGTTTTGACTGTCTCACACATGAATTATGTTGAATATCTGTCAGCTGTTAAATTTAACTACACAATTAGATAATACCAGTTTAGCTCAACCAATCACCAAGCAATGCTTCATTGTGTTCAGTCTGTGTGTAAAAAGAGCATTAGCAATTAAAGACAAAACACTTCAGCAAAACATGATCAGCTCAAAGTGTCTGGATAATTTTTGGTCCAAAATTGTAATAATTTTTACTGGTAGTCACTGTATGAAGAATTATTGGGTATAATATGTCACAGTTTACTTTATTTTGCTCTCCTCACTTACATTAATGAACTATAGTGTCCTGCACACACTAGTGAAAAAATATAAAAAATTATATCTGGTGTTTGAATAATTTTTGGTTTGACTGTAACTTTCAAACCCTGTCTCTGTCATATCTGATCTCTCTGTTCACGTCATAACCATGTAAACCAGCTCACATGATGTGTGGTGCGATACTGATACTGATACGAGATACTGCTAAGAAACTCGCCCACAGAAATAAATATCAGAAATGCATCCGTTAAAAACAATGCCCATTAAAAACACTCATTTTTAAATTCAAAAAGGTTTACTATAACTTTTGTTTGGATATTTGTGCAGGAAAACAAGATTTTGCTCCAATTTCTAGGGAAGTTTGTTTCTGCCGCGGAATAAAAAAAGTATACTTTTTTTCTCAGAACTGTGATATAAACCTTCAATTGCGAGAAACCGAGTAAGCAATGTGGGATAAAAAGTCGCAAAGTGGCGGAAACAAGCTTTCATAACTTTTTTAAGATATTGTTCTCTTGAACAGAAACATTTTGGAAGCTTGTTTCTGCCACAGCATGAAAAATAAAAAAGTAATTGCGACTTTTTATCTCACAATTCTGACTTTTTATATCAGAATTGCGTGATATAAAGTTGCAACTGCAAGTTATAAAGTCAGAATTGCGAGATATAAAGTCAGAATTGCGTGATATAAAGTCAGAATTGCGTGATATAAAGTCAGAATTGCGAGATATAAAGTCAGAATTGTTAGATGTAAACTTGCAATTATGAGAGAAAAAGTCGCAATTATCATTTTAAATGTTTAATTCTGTGGCGGAAATAAGCTTTCATAGGAAAGAAACGCTGCTTTATATTCCAAATTTAAAAACACAGAGACTGTAAACAGCATTTGGTTTGTTTTCACAAACTGAGTCTAAAAACGTTCTGTTAATGACCCTCTTCTGACTACACTTTCCAAACAGCATGAAACTCCTCTGCAAACCGTCCATGTGAGTAAATAAACGGATTAAAGGAATAAACATTCCTCTTCCCTCCTTCACTCTCGTCTGCAGTCTAGAGCTTCATTTAAAATTCATGAAGTGTGTTAAAGCTGTAAAGTGTGTCGACCGACCCGCTCTGCTGAGATCTTCAAACGGTAAAAGTCTCAGAGCCGACGAGACGTTCTGTCCTCTCACATCACATGACATCGCATGATATCACATCACATGACATGACATGACATCACATGACATGACATCACATGATATTACATGACATCACATCACATCATCACTTGACATTACATCTCATTACATTACATCACATGACATCACATCACATCACAGGTGAACGACACTAGAACACTAGAGCACAGTGAGCATGAAGATCTAGTGCACTACAGAGGGGCCATCATCCTTCAGAGGGAATCACTGATCAGATCCTCCCATATTTACAACTGATGCCATCATCAAATATTTATTAAATGAGAAGCGTTAATGAAACGCTTATATTTATATAAATAACGTGATGCACATGAGAGAAATTAAGAAACAGAGCAGGGCACTACAAAGTGAAGATGAGGAAGAACTCACAGATATGAGCGAATGAAACTCATCCCATCATTTATAATGCAGATAGTTCCGAATTTATCTGCATTGTCATATTAGTTTATTACTGTATATTAAACCCATTTGTAGGTCAGGTCAGGTTGGGAAACCTGCTACTGGTACCATGTAATCCAGTACTACCTGTGTCATGGTCGAGCTTCCGGCGTCTAATCCGGAACCCTCATGGCCCTGTATAGGGAATGAGGACGGGTGGGTGTACACCCTGACAAGATTAAAAGCAAGACTTGCCTTCAACGGCGGATGAACTCTTCGGAGTCAACGGCCGTACACCAAAATGGAGCTGGGATCCCATCAAGGCAATTGTACTGAGCACTGCTTTCTACTTTCGGCATTCCCTGCACCCGGACACTCTCGCAGACGTACTGGCTGTGCCTTTTCTCCGATCACGTGAGCTCCGGGCGAGAGAAGCCCAAGACAAGTGATAGGACCACCCAGGGGAGCTTTAAAGTCCTAGCGGCAAATTCACAGTGATCAACTTGAATCGTCGACATGCGCAGAGGAAACCTGCGCCTGTAACTCACTCTTACAGAAAACAATACCCAGAACGAGGTAGTTACCAGTTTTATGTCTGAATGATGGTGAGAACACTCAGGCGACAGGGACCTTGTTCTGGAGTGGGAGGGGTTCCCAAACCTCATGGAAGCTAATGTCCGCTGAAGCTGGGGAGCCCCCGGCCAATAAGGTGCTCCTCTCACCAACAAACTATCAGATGAGGTGGTCTGATTAGTTTGAAACATCACCTCAAACAACAAAACTCCTTTTTTCTACCTGGAACGTCCGAACGATGATGACCGGAATGCCCACTGACAACGACCTTGACCCTGAGACAACATGCGCTAGGAAAACAGCTGTCATTGACACTGAACTTTCCAGGCATAACATGCCCATTGCTGCCCTGCAGGAAACCTGACTCGCGGGTGCAGGTACCATCAAGGAGAGGAGTTTCACTTTCTTCTGGTTTGGAAAGCCCGCTGATGAACCCCGTCTCTATGGCACAGGTTTTGCTGTCAACGATACCATAGTTAACAGCATACAGACACCAGTTGCTGTTAGTGACAGAATCTCAGTCATGAAGCTCAATACACGACTGGGTACCATTAAAATCATCTCTGCTTATGCCCCGACACTGGCTGCTGACCCTACTGTCGAGGATCACTTCTATTACGACCTTGAGAGTGCTTTGGACCCCTCGTCCGACTCTGAACGTGCTGTGCTCTTTGGAGACTTGAATACTCGAGTTGGAGACGACCATCAAGCCTGGCCTGACTGTATTGGGAAGTTTGGTGTTGGTCGTATAAACGAAAATGGTCAACGTTTATTAGAGCTCTGCTGTAGGAATAATCTGTGTATCACAAATACCATCTTTCCAGCGAAGAGACATCGTAAAATGACATGGTGTCACCCAACATCCAAGTCATGGCATCAGCTGGACTTTATCATAGTAAGACAGAAGCCGAGGAGGGAGGTGCTCAACACACGCACCTATCACAGCGCAGACTGTGAAACAGACCACAGTCTTGTTGTGTCTGCAATGCAGCTGCAGCCAAGGCCCTACTATCGCCAGGTTAAACATTCCAAGAACATTGACGTAACAAAATAATGCATACCTGCTCTCAAAGAGGAGTACTGTAAGAAACTCGAGGAAGGCCTTAAGTCCATAGACAAAGAATCTGACCCTGACTCACACTGGTACTCGCTGAGAAATACTGTACATGACGCGGTGGTTAAGACTTTCGGAAAAAGAAAACGTCAAGATCCAGACTGGTACAAATCAACAATTGATACAATCCAACCTGTGTTAGAGGAAAAGAGGGAAGCACTAGTTCGTTTGAAGTCAAGACCCACTTGTCAAGCTCAGGAAAACTCTCTGCCAGGCAAACTGTCCGGGAGTGTGTTCAGGTATACTGGAGTTCTCTCTGCTCTGGAATAGAAACCGCAAGAGACTCTGGAAATCTTAAGGACATGTTTGCAGCCATCAAGACTGCAGCATGACCCACATCTCAAACCTGCGGAGTGCTAAAGAAGACGGATCTACTATAGATGACCAGAAGCTTAAAAGATGGATAGAGCACTACAGCGAGCTATATGGAACAGAGGGAAACACTTGCCGTCAAACTCTCTTAAACCTCCCTCAATCTAAAATCCATAATCACCTTGATGATGAACCTGACATTGCCGAGGTGTTATCCACCATTGAAAGTATGAGTAAAGGAAAGGTACCAGGTGCAGATGAAATACCAAGTGAGCTGCTACAAGCGGGTCTAATCCCGTTTGCCAATCATCTTCACCTGAACTCCAACTCCTCCTTGGCATGCCAAACAAGTACCACAAGATTTCAAAGACGCAACGATCACCAGTCTTTAGAAGAACAAAGGCGATCGCTGAAGATGCATTGAATCGCAGTGCGGGTTTCAACCACAGCGATCAACCACTGATATGATCTTTGCTGTCCGACAACTACAAGAGAAGTCACGAGAGCAGCGGCAACCGCTTTACATGGCTTTAGTTGACTTAACAAAAGCTTTTGACTACGTGGACAGAAATCCTTGAGAAAGCTGGCTGTCCACCTACTCTACTCTTACTGATTCAGACACTTCATGACGGTGTGCTGGGTGAAGTTTGACGGTGAGCTGTCTGGTACGTTTCCCATCAAACGAGGTGTAAAACAAGGCTGTGTATTAGCGCCTACACTGTTCCGTATTTACTTCTCCTATGTATTCAAAAGAGCATATGAAGACATGGACAACAATACTGGTGTCTCCCTATTGTCACATAACGATGGAAATTTCTTCAATCTGTCTCGTTTCAAAGCTAAAACCAAGACCCAGCAATTTGTTGTGCGTGAACTACTCTACGCTGATGATGCACGTCATCTCCGGATCAGCTTCAAATCCTGATAGATCGATTTGCCTAATCATGTGACAAATTTGGACTCACCATTAATCTGAAAAAGACTGTTACAATGTCACAGACCCTTGACTCTCATACATTTACAATCACTGAGACCCCCCTTGAAGAAGTTGAGAAGTTCACCTATTTGGGCTCTACAATGACTCGAAATGCGACACTTGATCTCGAATTGGGTCCCAGATTTGGTAAAGCAGCTTCTCCCTTTGGAAGACTCACTAAACGAGTTTGTAGTGTCCCAGAGCGACATCTCACATTCCCTTTAAGAGCTTGTTCCATGGCGGATTGCTATTATAACGGCGGATTTGCCAGACGCACGCCAGGAGCGGTTCACAGCCGAGGAGACCGACGTTCTCGTCAGGGCCGCAAAACACAGAGAAGTGACATTGGGGATGGAGAAACACCCAAATTAGCTTCGGTTAAACAGGCGTATGATAATTTGGGTAAATGTGTAAGCTAGATTTATGCCTATTTTTTTCACATCTTCATGGACACAACAATGATTTCCCTCGTGTGGAATATTTTTCCTTGTAATAATGTATGGTTTTCTAAAAATGAATTGCTGCTTCTGTGTAGATGAGAGAAGCAAAGTGTATGTGCATTGTACACGCTACATTATGGCCAAGCATGCGCCCTTAAAATAGCATATGAATAACATGCGCAACGTGCCACTGACTTTAGACTAGGTTTCTCCTGGTCTGTGGCGGAATTGTTTTCTAAACCTTCAAAATAGCATCAGGGAACGTTTGCGCCGGAACACGCCTCCTCTTTGCGCTGAACCGCCCCCGGGAGCGCAAGTTCATTCCCTAATTTACCGACGTGCGTCTGTGGAGGGAAAAGTCCGCTGTGCGCGGGTGCAAAATAGGAATGATACATGCGTCGTGTACAAAGTCAATTGCGCTGGGTGCAAGATAGGGCCCAGAGTCTATGAAGCCTGTGTCCTGAGCCTTCTTTTACGGAGCAGAAAGCTGGCCAACCTATCGCCCACAAGAAAGCAGACTCAGTGCTTTTCACACCAGAAACCTACGGTTCGTCATAGGAAAAACCTGGGAAGACAAGATGACAAACGAGGAGCTCTTTAAGATAACTAATTCAGGACCTCTATCATCAAGGCTGAAATTCTTTGGTATCAGATGGGCAGGACATGTGAACAGAATGCCACCATCCCGCATCCCTCACTCTATCCTCCATGGCGTTCTGGAAGAGGGAATTCGTCACACTGGTAGACCAAAGCTTTGCTTTAAAGATGTACACAAACGAGACCTTGTAGACTTTGGCATAAAACCTGAATCCTGGACCGTAGCATCAAGGAATCGGGATCAGTGGAGGGTTCACTGATTTTTATTCAACTTCACAAAGGAGGACAACTAGACCACGCCAACAACCTTCAAAAGTTGAGGGAAAGACGGTTGAAGTCAATCAACATGGACTAATGTGAACTACCCTAGCATTGTCATTCATGACAGATGCATGCCAATATGCATATTAGTTTGACTGTTTTAATAATATTATCTTTCATTTTAGTGTCCAAAAACAAAAATAATCAAATTTAATTTAATTTAATGTTCATCCAAAACAAGGAACATCTGTATATTATATACTATTATAGACCAATATAAACCATTTTTA
>JAJAVR010000058.1:50000-60000 GCA_021554675.1 Leuciscus idus
TACAAACGAGAACACTGAAAAAGGTATTAGCTCCTGTCTGAGTATGTGTTGTTTATGTGCCTAATGACTGTCATAGTCTCACAGACTGCTTATTTTTTAAACAGATCAGTAATATGTGAGTGCTTCAGCCCTGACAGCTGTACCTAACACTGCATAGATAACGTTACGCATCACGCACAAGCCTACATTTACCGGAAAAAAGTTTTTCATGACCATTATCTGTAACATCAATCTGTCAATGAACTAACGTATACATCAGTAAACACATAGCGTTAGCATTCATATCTCACTACTCTACCCTGCCAGTACACACAAAGATAGATCAAAGTGACATTACCTTAACCAACCATTCAACCATTCAGAAACGTCCTGTTCGAGCCTTAATTGTCAAACTTCTTCGGGGCCGTCATCTTGTTCCGGGTCCGACTCCGGTTCAAATTGATACGGTTGCACAGATGTGTCCTCAGAGACTCCCGCTGACATTCTTCAAAATATACCCTCAACTGTTGTCAAGGCAACACTCCACGTGTGTTGTCAAACGCCCACAGAACAGAGGGGCGGGGTCAGCAGAGCTCATTATCATTTAAAGACACATGCACTTAAACGGCGTGCTGAAAACAGCTGAGTTTGACCAGGTAAAAGGAGTGTTTTCTTACAATACTAATGAGAATGTTTAATTAAAGTATATTAAAAACTTTTCATTTAGACCCTAAAGAATCATATTAGCTTGTACAAAAATAGCATTATATGACCCCTTTAATATGTCACTGGTTAGTCTGGGCAAAAAATAGCAGAGCGTAATCGTTCAGGCTGAGATGAGATTACACTGCAGGATAATCTGATGAGATTACAGCGCAAGCAAATCCAGCCTCACACACACACACACACACACACACTTCACTTCTCCTGCAGTCACACACACACACACACACACACACACACACACACACACTTCACTTCTCCTGCAGTCACACACACACACACACACACACACACACACTTCACTTCTCCTGCAGTCACACACACACACACACACGCACACTTCATTTCTCCTGCAGTCACACACACACACACACGCACGCACACACACACACACACACACTTCACTACTCCTGCAGTCACACACACACATACACACACACACACTCTGACTGTCAGGCTATTTTCATCATCTGGTTGCCATTGTTCCCAGGCTTCCAGAAAAGATATTTTCCGCTGCTTTCAGCCCATTATCTCACACTCGTTGCAGAACTCGCCCTCGTCTCGACCGCAGAAGCTCAGGCGGTTCTTACACAGACATCAGGGCCTCTTTTTAGCGTCTTGTTAAATGAAGTGTCGACGGGTCAACCAGATTTCACACGACATCACTGGCAGAGACATAAACACGTTTTATAAGGTCACCCGCCGTTTGCCAGACAAACCCTTTCCATTCTGCAGAAACCACAGCAGCTCAGAGATTAGCATATGCAAATGAGCCCCGCCTCCACTCACTCACTCAGCTCAGAGATCCACTGGTTGACGATCACACGTTGATCTGATTGGTTACAAGGTAGTTTGTGACGTCAGAAACACCAGCGATTTCAAAGCGTGTGTTTGAGACTGTCTTTGGTTCACTGCAGTTTTAAGGAGGAAATACTCAGCAATGGTGTCGACTTATGAATTTACACATGGTTTGTCTTAAAGCATATTAAAAACACCACATAGACACATAAACTACATTAAACACTGGATTTTCACCACAGGGGGACTTTAAAATAAAAAACTCAGATGGTTGATGAACTTTCTGTTCAATATTTTAATCCAATTAGAGATGCACCGATTAAAATTTTCTAGGCCGATTCCGATTTCTGATTCCTCATTGAGTTTGACCTGCCGATACCGATTTTAACCGATTCCGATTTCATTTTTTCTAACCATTTTACAGCACCACAAATATTTATTTTCTATCTTTTCTCTAATAGAACATTTTGCATAGAACATAGACATTTTTTTGGACAGATAATCGCTATAAAATGGAACTATATAAATTACTCCTGGTGTGGGAAATTAAAAGTTAATTCAAATTAAACTAAAAGAAAGCTTATACTGTATATTCTGACTAGTTTACTCATTTTTAATTTTTTTTTATAAAACACCATATGGTACTTTTACCCAAAATGAATAATAAAAACAAGTTTAAATGGGTACATTTTCTATAAATATTATTTTCTGACATCCAGTTAGCCTACTCCAGTTCTTGTTAAAACACTAGACATGCAAATTCTGTGCATTTTGGCCACTTTTTGTGTGAAACAATACTTATTTTGTCCATCAAAAGTGTGCTTTCACTTTAATTGAGCGTGAGCAGCAGCAAAAATAGACTCGGCGCCGAAACCCCACTTCACTGCTGCTCACGCGACGCTCCTGCTCGACGCTCCTGCTCGACGCTCACGCGACGCTCCTGCTCGACGCTCACGCGACGCTCCTGCTCGACGCTCACGCACTGCTCCTGCTTGACGCTCACGCGACGCTCCTGCTCGACGCTCACGCACTGCTCCTGCTTGACGCTCCTGCTCGACGCTCACGCACTGCTCCTGCTTGACGCTCCTGCTTGACGCTCACGCGACGCTCCTGCTTGACGCTCATGCACTGCTCCTGCTTGACGCTCCTGCTCGACGCTCACGCACTGCTCCTGCTCGACGCTCACGCACTGCTCCTGCTCGACGCTCACGCACTGCTCCTGCTTGACGCTCCTGCTTGACGCTCACGCGACACTCCTGCTCGACGCTCACGCACTGCTCCTGCTTGACGCTCCTGCTTGACGCTCCTGCTCGACGCTCACGCGACACTCCTGCTTGACGCTCACGCACTGCTCCTGCTTGACGCTCCTGCTCGACGCTCACGCGACACTCCTGCTTGACGCTCACGCACTGCTCCTGCTTGACGCTCACGCGCTGCTCCTGCTTGACGCTCCTGCTCGACGCTCCTGCTTGACGCTCACGCGACACTCCTGCTCGACACTCACGCGACGCTCCTGCTCGACGCTCACGCACTGCTCCTGCTTGACGCTCCTGCTCGACGCTCCTGCTCGACGCTCCTGCTCGACGCTCACGCGACACTCCTGCTTGACGCTCACGCGCTGCTCCTGCTTGCTGCTCCTGCTTGACGCTCCTGCTCGACGCTCACGCGCTGCTCCTGCTTGACGCTCACGCACTGCTCCTGCTCGACGCTCCTGCTCGACGCTCCTGCTCGACGCTCCTGCTCGACGCTCCTGCTCGACGCTCCTGCTCGACACTCCTGCTCGACACTCCTGCTCGACACTCCTGCTCGACACTCCTGCTCGACACTCCTGCTCGACACTCCTGCTCGACACTCACGCGACGCTCCTGCTCGACGCTCATGCGACGCTCCTGCTGCCGGTGTGAATGCACTCATTGATTAACATACACGGCGAAAAAATACGCGCCGCTCATGCGTCGCTCACGCTTGCGGTGTGAAACGGCCGTAATTCACGAGGTTTCCTATTGCGTTCCGTGTGCACGTGTGATGCTGATGTTGCGCGATGTTAATCATGCGGCGCCCGAGTGCATTTGACCGGCATAAAATCGGCATATGTCAGACTAACCGGCCGGTCGCCGATCATGGCCGATCACGTGAAAATCGGCCAATTCCGGTCACCAGCCGATCAATCGGTGCATCTCTAAATCCATTAGTGCAATTTTACTTAATTCTAATTCTGATGAACCGATAGTGATTCTTAAACCCCCAAGAGTGGATCTTTAGATGAATGAACAAAACTCCACTAAACATCTGTCGCTCCTGCCATCCCATAATCACTATAATCTTTGATACTTCTGATGTAAAACAAAGTTTCAACATCCTTCAGTTTCAAATCCTGTCAGTTTCATCAGTAAACTCAGTCAAGTAAGTGTGTGTGTGTGTGTGTGTGTGTGTGTGTGTGTGTGTGTGTGTGTGAGTGACTGTGTGTGTGTGTGTGTGTTTAATCTCTTGCTCTTTACTACTAGTTACAGCAGCAAATAAACATCAATGAACATCAGAAGGAAAGTTGAAAGATTCAGAACAACTTCCTGAACTCAATCATGTCTCATGAAATCATCAATCAGTGTTTCAGCCGTCAATAAAACAGCGGAGAACAATAACCTCACACTCACCTCAGAGAACACACTCAATACACACACACTCACCTCAGAGAACACACTCTATACACACACTCACCTCAGAGAACATACTCAATACACACACTCAGCAGAGAAATCACTCTAGAGGAGCGTTTACATACATACACTAAATTACACTCTCATTATATCTTTACTAGTGCTAGGCAACAATTAACCGCGATTAATCGCATCCAAAATAAAAGTTTGTGTTTACATAATATATGTGTGTGTGCTGTGTATAATAGTATTTCAACATGTCAGCGGGAAATTTACGGACACACATTATCCTCTCATGCCGTTACACATGCAGCATTTTTACTATAGGCTACTTCTGCACGAGATGGGAACACGTTTTAATAATTTCTTAGGTCAAGAAAGAGTCGGAGTTTGTGATCTATGTCCTCCTACCAGTGCTCTCTATGCACTTCACATATCGCACTTCAATAAGCCCAAAGAACGCGGGTTGTGTTTTAAATGCCGGGAGAAATCAAAGGCAAAAATCTAAAAGTCGATCGGTTTATACTTAAACTTATGACTTGACTCCGATAAAGGAAAACGGGTTAATGTGTTTACATGACATGCATTGTCAGTTTATTCAGCATAATCGAGTTAATAACGTGCATGTAAACGCGCTCATTCCCTGAAAGTGAAAGCAGAAACGGACTGAGCTTTCGCTGCATTAACTGTGCGTTCTCTCAGAGACGACGGTGGATATAACGGTATAGCAACTATCTTAATTTACTGGCTTAATATTTCTCTTGTGGACTTACATTATTGACAGTGAAACAATTAGAAGAAAATTACTTGTTAAACAAGTGTTTGAAGTTGCTTTTGATTTTCACAGATGGCAGAGTTTGTGTTCGTGAACTACAGTTTAAAAAAAAAAAACTTTATAAAGACTTTTATTAGGCCTATATAATTTTAGTGATATTATTATTATTATCATTAATATTTTGTAATTGTACAATTGTAATTGTATTGTTTTTGTTTGTTTGTTTGATGTTTATTTCATTTGTTTATTTTTAGTGTTATTAGTGTCATTAAATGTTTTGTTAATGTGCTATGGAAACAAAATCTTGGCTCTGTATAAGAATGATGCGTCTGTTAAAACAAGCACTCTTGACAATGTGTGAATGGATATCATACGCGCGTCGGTGATGTCGCAAGTGTGGTGATGTCGTTATGAATTTAGGCAAGGCAAATAAATTTTAGTATCTAATTAATTTAATAACAAAACTAGCTTCATAATAATAATAATGATTTAATACATTAATGGGAAAACGAGCTAATTATCGTATTGATATCGTCAAAGGCATCTGCCAGCTGCGATATCTCTGACTATCGTCGATACACGATACTATCGTCTATCGGCACAACCCTAGTGTATAATTATTTTGTATATATAAATACGCACACATGCATGTATATATTTAAGAAATATTTGCATGTATATAGTATATACATGCAAATATTTTTATATATATATATATATATATATATAAATATTTTATATATAAAAACACATTTTTCTATGCATTTGTGTGTATTTATAAATACAAAATAATTATACACACAAATATTATGCAAACACAAACTTTTATTTTGGATGCGATTAATCATTGCCTAGCACAAATTTTTACATAATCTGTACATCAATATTGAATGTATGATTGAATAACTGGTGGTGAACTGAAGCATCCTCACCTTCGCCGGGATCGTTCCTCGCTGACGCCTCCAGCAACGCGACGCTGGCTGCGAACGAAACCCTCCTGCGGTTCTCCTGCGCGTTCCCGTGAGCACGGCGCTTGTCGTTCTTGCGCTTCTTGTTCTGCATGTCCTTCTCGTAGACGGCCCATCGCTTGAGCTGCTGCGTGCGGCGCTTCTGGGCGGCTCGGAGACGCTCCAGACTCGGCACTTTATCCAGATTCTGCAGCTCCGTCAGCAGCTCCAGGTGATTGGCCATGATGATGATGATGAAGATGATGAAGATGAAGATGATGAATCTAGCAGGGACTGAAGCCTCTCCCTGCCAAACCTCCACCCTTCATCCTGAACCTGAGGAACAAACAGATTGAGCATTACGACATGATCACAGCAAGAGCGAAACGAGGAAACGCTCGGATCATTCACATTGTTTAAAGAGCACTTATTCTGCTTTTTCCTGTGTTCATCTTTCCAGGGTTCCCACTAGGGATGGGCATGATTAATCGACGATCGATAATTGATCGTTAAGAATTTCGTCGATCACGTTTATTTGTTATCGATTAAACTAATGCAGGTTGCGTTGCGTAGTGTGAGTCTTGAAGCAATGGAATTAATTTTAGCGCGGAGGTACCTGCGCATCCCGGCAACGTCAGTCCCCTCAGAGCGGGTGTTTTCGGCGGCTGGACTGGCTGTCACCAGGTTGCGGTCGCGTCTGATCCCAGATCATGTCAACATGCTTATCTTTCTCAACAGAAATCAGTAGACTGGTGCAGAAGTTCTATGGGAACTTCATGCGTTTTCTCAGATCGGATAGCTATCTGATTTATCAAAACGATTCCATTTACACCTGGTCACATAAATGTGTTTTTGCAAAAAGAATATAAATCCGATCTTGAATTCCCGCGCTATATGAATATTTAAATTGTTGCACGTCATCGAAAGCAACTGATATGAGCTGCATTTTATTGATCATCAGCGAAAATTTCTAAATCAAAGACCGCAACAAGATATTGTGGCAACAGCCCTGGTAAGATCATTTCGGTTCTTTACTTTTAATGAAGATGATTGTGTGTTGATGAATGACTTTCACTTTGATTTGCGATAGTTTGCACGTTGGCTTGATGAATAGATGCTCATCTGTGGTGATGCGTGTTGAAGTAGCGTCGTCATATCTGGATATAACATGACATATAGCCTATAACCTGCTCTCACACGTTTATTTCTTATCATTTTTGGGATAAGTCAAATTTACATATGTGGTTTCAACAACCAGATGCATTTACTCTTGTCCAGTTTCGTCTGGAATGCGTCTCAGATCTCCTCCTGAAGTGGTTTGAGCGATCGGATTTAAATCCGTCTCGAATGCGTTTCGGAGGGCATTTGGTCTTTTCACGACCGGATAGCTATCCGATCACAGAAAACGGATGAAGTGGCCATGGGTCTCTGTTTAAGAACGTCGGCTCGCAGCTGCAGGTTCCGCTGGTTTAGAGCACCGCAGGAATCAAGTCTACCGAACGTCCAGTTTCACTGCCACAAGTTGATCTTCTTGTAATAAAGATCTCATCGAGGACAAACAAACTGTATTTTTGTATTTTCATTGCATTTTTAATTTATTAAAAGTTAAAGAAATAATGAATTTCAATATAAAAATATTAATGATTAATCGATAGTCGATCGTTAATTCTCCCGACGATCGACTAAGAAAATTTAATCGAATGCCCATCCCTAGTTCCCACTCCTCGGTTCACTTCAAATTCAAGGATCTTTCAAGGATTTTCCAGGTCCAATACCCTCAAACTCAAGGACTTAATGTGGGACTCATTTCAAGTGAGAGCAAGGTTACATCGTGTTACCTTATAAGATACATTGTTACAGTTTTGCGTGCGTGAACACCATGGCAACGTACAATACAAAGTACCTCACACGAGAAACACGACGTAACACGTACGGCGCGTAATTAATGTAAATCAAGCGAGCTAGCGCGCATAGGCCACGAAGTGTTGGAGGAATAACACATTAGCGGACCGGAGGGATTATATGGAATTTTTTCCTGAAAACGTATAAATTCTAATTATAAATTCAAGCACTTTCCAGGACCCGTATCTGTGTGGGTTTACTACTGTATCTGTGCCTGTTCACTACTGTATCTGTGTGGGTTTACTACTGTATCTGTGTGGGTTTACTACTGTATCTGTGTGTGTTTACTACTGTATCTGTGCCTGTTCACTACTGTATCTGTGTGGGTTTACTACTGTATCTGTGTGTGTTTACTACTGTATCTGTGTGGGTTTACTACTGTATCTGTGTGGGTTTACTACTGTATCTGTGTGGGTTTACTACTGTATCTGTGTGGGTTTACTACTGTATCTGTGTGGGTTTACTACTGTATCTGTGTGTGTTTACTATAATTAATAATTCGTTACATTTATATAGCGCTTTTTCTGAGACCTCAAAGCGCTTTACATGGAAGGGGGGGAATCTCCTCAACCACCACCAATGTGCAGCATCCACTTGGATGATGCGACGGCAGCCATATTGCGCCAGAACGCCCACCACACACCAGCTTACTGGTGGAGAGGAGACAGAGCGATGAAGCCAATCAGTATATGAGGATGATTAGGAGGCCATGATGGACAGAGGCCAAGGGGCAAATTTGGCCAGGATGCCGGGGTTACACCCCTACTCTTTTTCGAAGGACATCCTGGGATTTTTAATGACCACAGAGAGTCAGGACCTCGGTTTTACGTCTCATCCGAAGGACGGTGCTCTTTTGGCAGTACAGTGTCCCCGTCACTATACTGGGGCATTAGGACCCACACAGACCACAGGGTGAGCACCCCCTGCTGGCCTCACTAACACCTCTTCCAGCAGCAACCTGGTTTTCTCAGGAGGTCTCCCATCCAGGTACTGACCAGGCTCAGCCCTGCTTAGCTTCAGTGGGCAACCGGTCTTGGGCTACAGGGTGATATGGCTGCAGGCCGTTACTACTGTATCTGTGTGTGTTCACTACTGTATCTGTGTGTGTTTACTACTGTATCTGTGTGTGTTTACTACTGTATCTGTGTGTGTGTACTACTGTATCTGTGTGTGTGTGTGTGTGTGTTCACTACTGTATCTGTGTGTGTTCACTACTGTATCTGTGTGTGTGTGTGTGTTTACTACTGTATCTGTGTGTTCACTACTGTATCTGTGCGTGTTTACTACTGTATCTGTGTGTGTTCACTACTGTATCTGTGCGTGTTCACTACTGTATCTGTGCATGTTCACTACTGTATCTGTGTTTGTTCACTACTGTATCTGTGCGTGTTCACTACTGTATCTGTGTGTGTTCACTACTGTATCTGTGCGTGTTCACTACAGTATCTGTGTGTGTTCACTACTGTATCTGTGCGTGTTCACTACAGTATCTGTGCGTGTTCACTACTGTATCTGTGCGTGTTCACTACTGTATCTGTGTGTGTGTGTTCACTACTGTATCTGTGTGTGTTTACTACTGTATCTGTGTGTGTTCACTACTGTATCTGTGTGTGTTTACTACTGTATCTGTGTGTGTTTACTACTGTATCTGTGTGTGTGTACTACTGTATCTGTGTGTGTGTGTGTGTGTGTGTTCACTACTGTATCTGTGTGTGTTCACTACTGTATCTGTGTGTGTGTGTGTGTTTACTACTGTATCTGTGTGTGTTTACTACTGTATCTGTGTGTGTGTACTACTGTATCTGTGTGTGTGTGTGTGTGTGTTCACTACTGTATCTGTGTGTGTTCACTACTGTATCTGTGTGTGTGTGTGTGTTTACTACTGTATCTGTGTGTTTACTACTGTATCTGTGTGTGTTCACTACTGTATCTGTGCGTGTTTACTACTGTATCTGTGTGTGTTCACTACTGTATCTGTGCGTGTTCACTACTGTATCTGTGTTTGTTCACTACTGTATCTGTGCGTGTTCACTACTGTATCTGTGTGTGTTCATTACTGTATCTGTGCGTGTTCACTACAGTATCTGTGCGTGTTCACTACTGTATCTGTGTTTGTTCACTACTGTATCTGTGTTTGTTCACTACTGTATCTGTGTGTGTTCACTACTGTATCTGTGCGTGTTCACTACAGTATCTGTTTGTTCACTACTGTATCTGTGCGT
>JAJAVR010000058.1:70000-82500 GCA_021554675.1 Leuciscus idus
GTGTGTGTGTGTGTGTGTGATTGTCAGTGTTAGTTCAGGCTCTTTCTGGGTCAGATTTTCCCCAGTTATCAGCCAAATCAGGCCAGCTATAGAATTAGAAAGACACACAGAAAGTGGAGAGAAACACACAAGCGTCTGTAGAACGGCGATGTCAGAGGTCAGAGGTCGTGACGGCGTGATGTCATCACCTGACAGGTGAGAGTCAACACTGATAACCTGTCGCTCATCTGTAATGATGAGTATAGAGCATGGAAACATGATGGATTATTATCTGTCAGACTGTAAAGGCCTCTATGAATAATAAATAAACCCAATTAGATTAAAACATCAGTTATCGTTCACATCATCAGCCTCAGATTTCATGAGCGCCGTCACATCACCAGACGACAGCATGTCCACTAAACTATACGAACAAACCAGATTATGTTCATCTGATAGACCATGTAAAATATCTATTCTATAAAATGTATATATATATCTGTATATAAAATATTTAAAATCAATTGTATTTATTCATTATTTTCAGGCCACATCTTTATTAATTGAACTCATGATGCATTTAAAAAGAAGAAGAAAGGGTTAAAAAACTGAAAAAATAAATAAATAAAAATTGATAACTATTGATAAAAATAAAAACTATTTTAGAATATTAATATTTAATAATAGTTAATATGTCAGTTAATGTTCATTTGACATGCAGGTCAACAAATAAAATATTTCAGTGTTTCGAAAAATATTTATTTTAATTTTTACGTTTATAAATGAATGATTAGCTTTGCAGCAACTCTCGAACCCCCTGACCCCTGACCCCCCTGAACCCCCTGACCCCCTGACCCCTGAACCCCACGCATTACATTAATAACACAGAATCTAGAAAACAAAATTTAGGGAGAGAATAAAGCAGTGAGTCCAGTGGAAAACGGGAAAGGCGTGTGTGTTTGTTTTGTCTATTTCAGGCCGTTGTGACCGCAGCTGTTCCTCACACACACACACACACACACACACACACACACACACATCACTGAAGCCGCTCATTTAGGAGAAAGATTGTGCATTTATTTTTGAAAGATGTGAGCAGGCCAAGCGTTCCCAGACACACTATTGTTCCTGCTGTCTGACACAGAACACGGGACGGATCCGCGTGTGTGAAGACCAATCACAGTCCAGAAACTAAACATTCAATTCAATGCAAACATGAATTATGACTGTATAAAGCGTAACGTTTCAAAGAGTGATGCAATGCAAAAAACCCATATGGAATCTAGTCATTAAAATGGAATTTACAATATAACGTTGAATTTGGCTAAATTAAATGGTTGTTTTTTCGTCTGTCTCTTTAAATCCTCGAGCTCATTAAAGCAGGACTGATTCTGATTGGCTGTTAATGTTTTTATCGTTCATCAACTAAAAAAATATAAAAAAATTCGCTCTAAAAGCGATTCCACTGATATCTGTGTCGTTCTCACTACAGTCGTGCTGTAATACGCTATTCTTTTATATTTGCAACCAATTCAAATGTTAAGATTATACTCAAGTTATCATTAGTTAGACTATTGTTTCTGCTGTCTGACGCAAAACACGGGACGGATCTGACTGGATCCGCGTTTACATTACCCTTCAAACTGAGCAAACTGAAATTGCGAATCGAAAATACGTCCAATGGAAACACGTCAATTTCGCAAAAACTCCCATTTATCGCAAAACAGTTTCTCCGCTCGCATGAGGAGGTTTATCAGGCAACTCGAAAAAGAAATATTTTGCAAAACTGCAATGGAAACAATGTTTGTGCATTTACAGGTCAGCTGACGTAGACGACGCGGTGTGATTGGACAGAAGACGAGACAGAGTTCTTTATTAAATTCATAAAAGACAAAAGAATTACAGGAATAATGGATTCTAAACCTCAAATAAATGCCACAATCAAGACCTGGAAGCAGATATGAGGGAGAAACACCCAGAAACTCCTCATATGTGCCGCTCACAGGTATAATAAGGATCGTTCCTCACCATTAATGCTTGGAAACACACATACATCTTCTTCCATTAATAATAATGGCTAGGGCAGTGGCTGGCATATAGTACATAAACCTGTCAACGTCCGTTACCATGGTTTTTGGAATGATTTTACTGATCGCGAGAGGAAAAAATTAAGTTTTAGTCGCATAACATCGTTAATGGAAACGCCGTCATTTCTCAATAGTTTTTTGTCGACATTTAGAAGAAAAAAAATTTAAATAAAAAATAAAATCGCAAAAGTTTTGTGCAAATCTGTAATGGAAACGCGGCGTGTGTGACTGAAGATAAATCACTGTACAGAAATAAAACATTCAATGCAAACACGCGCAGAT
Source organism: Leuciscus idus (assembly GCA_021554675.1). Lineage (NCBI taxonomy): Eukaryota > Metazoa > Chordata > Actinopteri > Cypriniformes > Leuciscidae > Leuciscus > Leuciscus idus. The sequence continues at coordinate 72,349 of JAJAVR010000058.1, forward strand.
CAATCACAACACAATCCTCAATCGTGAATTATGAATGTGTAAAACGCAATGTTTCAAAGACTGATGGCATAAATAAGACCCAACAGTGCAAAAAAACGCAGACGGAATCTAGTCATAAAAATGGAATTATTATGTTGAATTTGGCAAAATTAAATGAATAAATCAAAAGTAAAGCGAAAACGAAAACTAGCGTCAACACAGACACACGATATCGTTCTGTTTATTCTCAGATTTGTCGTCTGTCTCTTTAAATCCTCGAGCTCATTAAAGCAGGATTAATTCTGATTGGCTGATAATGTTAATAGTTACCACCCTTTAGATCAAACTGTGATATGGACTAGTGTCTTTGAATATTAGAGTTTGCATGTTATAATAATAATAATAATAATAATAATAATAATAGATTAAAATGTTTGTCAGTGTTTTAATTTAAACTTTTAATTCTCTTAAACATGTTGGGCAACACTTTGTTTGCCAGAAAAATTTAAATAATGTGACAAAATGTATTAAATTGTTTAAGTAAAAAGTTATATGAAGTAATTTGATTACCACTATTTTTCATAATAAATTTGTATTAAATCATTAAAAAAAAATTAATCCAGAAAAATGTATTCACAGAATTTCTGTAAACATGGTTAAAAGTTTAATAAATGATTCAACTGTTTTATAACGTTTTTATGAATTCAATTGACTTGATTTTTAACATTTAAATAAACTGTTATTAAAATCCAGATAAAATAAAATGGAAAACATGGAATTTGGGAGAAAAACAAATTAATTTGTGGAAAACAAAACAATAAGGATCATCAAGACGTTCCCAAAAGCGCTCCAACATTTCCTTATTGCTGGTCAATCCATATTTCCTGTCATCATTCATAACTTTACGGTGATTATGTCACTCAGACACACAGGCCTCATAACAATCTCCCACAATCCCCTGCTCCAGCGTAACACTGCTATCTCCTCCACCGCTCTTCTAAATGTCAAATTAAACTGAAGACACGCCGGGCGATTCTCTGCAGAGTTACAGCTAATTAAAGAGCAGTCGTTCTCTCGTCTGGAGCTGAAGCGAAGCATGCTGGGAGATGTTTGCTCTGTTTTCTGCCTGCTTTAAAAGCTGGTGCTCTTAGAGTAATGATTGAGCTTTCATTAATATTTCACACTGACTGGACGAACAGATGAAACAAACCGGTTTCCAGACTCAAGTGGACAAAAAGCAAAAGCTTTCAGGCCGTGAATGAGTGAAAATATGCAGACGACATCATCATCTCTGAATTATGAACACGCAGAACCTCACACACACATCTGGACATCATGACTACTGTACACACTACTCTGGCAGCTGCTCACCATCAAACACACACACTCACACACACACACACACACACACACTCCTCCTGACTGGTACAGGAAGGTACAAGTAAAGTCTGCAAGAATGAAGCACTGAGAATATCTGACCCTGACTCCTTCTGTTTAACCTGTGGAGCAAATAAACATTCAGATCCGAGTTTGAAGAACAGCAGATGAAGAAGAGCAGATGAAGATGAAGAAGAGCAGATGAAGAAGAGCGGATGAAGAGCGGATGAAGAAGAGCAGATGAAGAAGAGCAGATGAAGATGAAGAAGAGCAAATGAAGAAGAGCAGATGAAGAAGAGCGGATGAAGATGAAGAAGAGCAGACAAAGATGAAGAAGAGCAGATGAAGATGAAGAGCAGATGAAGATGAAGAAGAGCAGATGAAGATGAAGAAGAGCGCATGAAGAGGAAGAAGAGCAGACAAAGATGAAGAAGAGCAGATGAAGATGAAGAAGAGCAGATGAAGATGAAGAAGAGCAGATGAAGATGAAGAGCAGATGAAGATGAAGAGCAGATGAAGATGAAGAAGAGCAGATGAAGAAGAGCGGATGAAGAGCGGATGAAGAAGAGCAGATGAAGAAGAGCAGATGAAGATGAAGAAGAGCAAATGAAGAAGAGCAGATGAAGAAGAGCGGATGAAGATGAAGAAGAGCAGACAAAGATGAAGAAGAGCAGATGAAGATGAAGAAGAGCAGATGAAGATGAAGAAGAGCAGATGAAGATGAAGAAGAGCAGATGAAGATGAAGAGCAGATGAAGATGAAGAGCAGATGAAGATGAAGAAGAGCAGATGAAGATGAAGAAGAGCGCATGAAGAGGAAGTGCATTAATTCTCTAATAATTCCTACAGTTTTCACGCCTCAAAACATTGTTCAGATGTTGTTCAGATGTTGCATTTCAAGACATTTTTATCAGGATTTTGCACTCGCATGTCGGACTAATTTCTTACGCATCTCGTTCCAAAACTACTATAAACTATTTAGATTCAAGATGAATGGCGTGCTCAATTCCTTTTGAGTTTGATTTGGGTGCTCTTCGGTCCAAGGTAGAACATCTAAGAGGCAGTGTAGAGAAATAATTCTCTGATAACCGAGGCACTCCTTAATTAAAATGTCTTTATTACAAAAATGACATGTCCTAACTGGACAAGTTGTTATTTACAACTTTGATTTAGTTCGGACTAAAGTTTTAGTTTTAGTGCTGTGCAACAATTAATCGCATCCAGAATAAAAGTGTGTGTTTACATGATATATATGTGTGTGTACTGTGTATAATTATTTTGTATATACAAATACACACACATGCATGTATAAGAAAAATATGTTTTTTATATATAAAATATTTATATATATATTATGTATAAATATATATACAGTATATACATGCAAATATTTCTTAGATATAAACATGCATGTGTGTATTTATATATACAAAATAATTATACACAGTACACACACATATATATGACGTGAACACACACTTTTATTCTGGATGCGCCAGCACTAAAGACACATTATTGCTTCAGTCAGAGAAAAATCAAAGTGCGTGTAAACTGTAAAATTTACATTAAGGATTTACGGTATAAAGCAACCCTGTTACATGGAAGAAAATGATGAACCTTAAACCTCATTAAATCTGACTCACGTGTTCCTTATCAGAGTTGCACAACTCTAACAACACGCATGTTTCGGCTCCAGTATGGGATAATAATGAGGAACTGTTTATATTGAGCTGACACACACGTTTAACCAAAAACCGGGACATGCATGTAATCTCTGGAGTGGTTGTGTGTGTGTTGGCTCATGTTCACACAACAACAATGCAAGGAAAGTCTTCTACAAAGTCTCTTCGGCACCAGCAGCTTCCTCACACACACAGTTACTGGCCCAGCCTGTGAGGTCATTTCCAGTACAGGGTGTAACGCTGTATCCAATTGGCTGACGGCCTCATTATTAAGGGCACGTGGGGCAGAAACGCATGTAAACACACAAACACATTCACAGTCTGATGGGGTAAAAGCCACAGCATCAACCATCTTTATGTCATACTGTACGATACACAACAAAAGATCACAATTAACAGCATTCTGCACTCAAAATTTTTTCTACCCTAGTTTTTGTGTTAGACTTAACAACCCAGTGTTTGGGTAGTTTTTGTGTTACAGATCCTGGGTCAGACATAACAACCCAGTGTTTGGGTAGTTTTTGTGTTACAGATCCTGGGTCAGACATAACAACCCAGTGTTTGGGTAGTTTTTGTGTTACAGATCCTGGGTCAGATGTAACAACCCAGTGTTTGGGTAGTTTTTGTGTTACCCAGATCCTGGGTCAGATGTAACAACCCAGTGTTTGGGTAGTTTTTGTGTTACACAGATCCTGGGTCAGATGTAACAACCCAGTGTTTGGGTAGTTTTTGTGTTACACAGATCCTGGGTCAGACGTAACAACCCAGTGTTTGGGTAGTTTTTGTGTTACAGATCCGGGGTCAGATGTAACAACCCAGTGTTTGGGTAGTTTTTGTGTTACCCAGATCCTGGGTCAGACGTAACAACCCAGCGTTTGGGTAGTTTTTGTGTTACCCAGATCCTGGGTCAGACGTAACAACCCAGTGTTTGGGTAGTTTTTGTGTTACCCAGATCCTGGGTCAGACGTAACAACCCAGTGTTTGGGTAGTTTTTGTGTTACAGATCCTGGGTCAGACGTAACGACCCAGTGTTTGGGTAGTTTTTGTTTTACAGATCCTGGGTCAGACGTAACAACCCAGTGTTTGGGTAGTTTTTGTGTTACAGATCCTGGGTCAGACGTAACAACCCAGTGTTTGGGTAGTTTTTGTGTTACAGATCCTGGGTCAGATGTAACATCCCAGTGTTTGGGTAGTTTTTGTGTTACAAATCCTGGGTCAGATGTAACAACCCAGTGTTTGGGTAGTTTTTGTGTTACCCAGATCCTGGGTCAGACGTAACAACCCAGTGTTTGGGTAGTTTTTGTGTTACCCAGATCCTGGGTCAGATGTAACAACCCAGCGTTTGGGTAGTTTTTGTGTTACAGATCCGGGGTCAGATGTAACAACCCAGTGTTTGGGTAGTTTTTGTGTTACAGATCCTGGGTCAGACGTAACAACCCAGTGTTTGGGTAGTTTTTGTGTTACAGATCCTGGGTCAGACGTAACAACCCAGTGTTTGGGTAGTTTTTGTGTTACCCAGATCCTGGGTCAGATGTAACAACCCAGCGTTTGGGTAGTTTTTGTGTTACAGATCCGGGGTCAGACGTAACAACCCAGTGTTTGGGTAGTTTTTGTGTTACAGATCCTGGGTCAGACGTAACAACCCAGTGTTTGGGTAGTTTTTGTGTTACAGATCCTGGGTCAGACGTAACAACCCAGTGTTTGGGTAGTTTTTGTGTTACAGATCCTGGGTCAGACATAACAACCCAGTGTTTGGGTAGTTTTTGTGTTACAGATCCTGGGTCAGATGTAACATCCCAGTGTTTGGGTAGTTTTTGTGTTACAGATCCTGGGTCAGATGTAACAACCCAGTGTTTGGGTAGTTTTTGTGTTACCCAGATCCTGGGTCAGATGTAACAACCCAGTGTTTGGGTAGTTTTTGTGTTACCCAGATCCTGGGTCAGATGTAACAACCCAGCGTTTGGGTAGTTTTTGTGTTACAGATCCGGGGTCAGATGTAACAACCCAGTGTTTGGGTAGTTTTCGTGTTACCCAGATCCTGGGTCAGACGTAACAACCCAGTGTTTGGGTAGTTTTCGTGTTACCCAGATCCTGGGTCAGACGTAACAACCCAGTGTTTGGGTAGTTTTTGTGTTACAGATCCGGGGTCAGATGTAACAACCCAGTGTTTGGGTAGTTTTTGTGTTACAGATCCGGGGTCAGATGTAACAACCCAGTGTTTGGGTAGTTTTCGTGTTACCCAGATCCTGGGTCAGACGTAACAACCCAGTGTTTGGGTAGTTTTCGTGTTACACAGATCCTGGGTCAGACGTAACAACCCAGTGTTTGGGTAGTTTTTGTGTTACAGATCCGGGGTCAGATGTAACAACCCAGTGTTTGGGTAGTTTTTGTGTTACCCATATCCTGGGTCAGACGTAACAACCCAGCGTTTGGGTAGTTTTTGTGTTACCCAGATCCTGGGTCAGACGTAACAACCCAGCGTTTGGGTAGTTTTTGTGTTACACAGATCCTGGGTCAGATGTAACAACCCAGTGTTTGGGTAGTTTTTGTGTTACCCAGATCCTGGGTCAGACGTAACAACCCAGTGTTTGGGTAGTTTTTGTGTTACCCAGATCCTGGGTCAGACGTAACAACCCAGTGTTTGGGTAGTTTTTGTGTTACCCAGATCCTGGGTCAGACGTAACAACCCAGCGTTTGGGTAGTTTTTGTGTTACCCAGATCCTGGGTCAGACGTAACAACCCAGCGTTTGGGTAGTTTTTGTGTTACAGATCCTGGGTCAGACGTAACAACCCAGTGTTTGGGTAGTTTTTGTGTTACAGATCCTGGGTCAGACGTAACAACCCAGTGTTTGGGTAGTTTTTGTGTTACCCAGATCCTGGGTCAGATGTAACAACCCAGCGTTTGGGTAGTTTTTGTGTTACAGATCCGGGGTCAGACGTAACAACCCAGTGTTTGGGTAGTTTTTGTGTTACAGATCCTGGGTCAGACGTAACAACCCAGTGTTTGGGTAGTTTTTGTGTTACAGATCCTGGGTCAGACGTAACAACCCAGTGTTTGGGTAGTTTTTGTGTTACAGATCCTGGGTCAGACATAACAACCCAGTGTTTGGGTAGTTTTTGTGTTACAGATCCTGGGTCAGATGTAACAACCCAGTGTTTGGGTAGTTTTTGTGTTACCCAGATCCTGGGTCAGATGTAACAACCCAGTGTTTGGGTAGTTTTTGTGTTACAGATCCGGGGTCAGATGTAACAACCCAGTGTTTGGGTAGTTTTTGTGTTACCCAGATCCTGGGTCAGACGTAACAACCCAGCGTTTGGGTAGTTTTTGTGTTACACAGATCCTGGGTCAGACGTAACAACCCAGTGTTTGGGTAGTTTTTGTGTTACCCAGATCATTTAATTTGATTTAACATTGATTTAACAATAATATTTGTTAAATGAGCTTAAAAGTATGCAATATATATTTAAAACTATATAAAATATGCTCTACTGTAAAATATGATCGGAAATAAAGGAATTATCATGCAAACCAGTGATTGTGTGGAGTATTTGTTTTGTTTTTTACGTTTAGAGGATTTAAGTTAATCCGTAAACATTAATTAATGTATGAAGTAAAAAAAAAAGATAAAGAAAAAAAATAGTACTATAGTAAAAATTAATCAACACAGAATGCTGGGTTAAATAAACAACCTAATTTGCTGGGTTAAATTAACCCCAGAAGTGTTCTGTGTTATATTTACCCAGGCCTTGTGTTGTTTTTAACCCAGTGTTATTGGAGTGTTTCAAGCCTTTTGACACATAGAAGTCGTGGCTCAGAAAAACAGGGGATTCGTGAAGCAAATAGAGTAGTTCAATGCAAATACAACTAATCAGCTGTTGTAGAATACAAGAGTGACATAAAAGTTACAAAATAAGTCTATTGACTTCATATCTGATGAAGTTTGCATCATTGATGCTGTTATATTCCTGTTTATTAAGGTGCTTTGAAATGATCTTTTTTGCACACTGACTTCAATCACTGAAGTGTGTCGCATTGCAAAAAAACCTGCATCATCCACATGCACAGACACACACACACAGTCTTAATCTGATCCACCCACGTTAATCTGTAAACCGCAGTGTAAACAGGGCTGTGCTCAGATTAAAGCAGCACAAACCCGGTCAGTGTTAGACTCAACGACTGCAGGCAGACGCAGATTATGCAGACGCATGTGTTTGTGAGAATCGCTTTAGAAAACAGCTTTTGATGTCAATCACCGCATATTAAATCAAAAAGACGACGTCTGCTTTACCCAGACATCCTGCTGTTAATATTACATGAGTAACAATCTCATTTCTGCCGCTGGAATTATTCATCAGCACAAACTCGCACGCCGACACCAAATCAAAACACTGACACGCATATGCATGCTAACAACATCAACAACATCAGAGCGATCATCACGGGACACTTCAAGCAAACTAGTGAGAAACTAACTAAAGACGTGTTCACAACAAGACGAATATTAATTATTTCCCATCTAGTATTGGTAGGTTTGGGATTAGTTGTGGGGGAGGGGTTATAATTAAGGGAGTGGTTATGATTAGGGGAGGGGTTATGATTACGGGAGGAGGAGTTATGATTACGGGAGGAGTTATGATTAGGGGAGGAGTTGTGATTAGGGGAGGAGTTATGATTAGGGGAGGAGTTATGGTTATGGGAGGAGTTATGATTAGAGGAGGAGTTATGATTAGGGATGGAGTTATGTTTAGGGGAGGAGGAGTTATGATTAGGGATGGAGTTATGATTAGGGGAGGAGGAGTTATGATTAGGGGAGGAGTTATGATTAGGGGAGGAGGAGTTATGATTGAGGGAGGAGTTATGATTAGGAGAGGAGTTATGATTAGGGGAGGGGTTATGATTAGAGGAGGAGTATGATTAGGATTAGGCAATCAGGTAGCGACTTCAATTTGTTGTGTGATATTTGGTACAACAGTTTAAAACATTTTCATTTGAATGATCGGATGTTAATGCATCCGTTGCTGTTTTTATGATTTTTTATTTGTTACACCAGTAGGTGGCGACAAGTGACTTTTAAAAATGTATTCGTCATTAACCCCTTTCACACAGAAATCCTGGAAATTACAATAAAATGACCAGAATTACTTTACCGGTAAATACACAAATATGCTGTTAACACAAGCAACGGCGTTCTGGCTTTTTACTGGTAAGAGACCATTCACACACCAGCAGCAAAATATCGGCAAATTCTGTAATGTCAGTCATCGGAAATGATCTTTAAACGTCACGTAAATTGCTGGAACCAATTTACCGGTATTTTTGAAAAGGTCCTGATCACACATCATCTGTTACCGGTAATTTACCAGTAAAGACTGTATGTTTGAAAGGGGATGTTGTATCATTCGTTCATTCAAGAGATTTGTTAAAAAATGCCAATTCATCCAGTAAAGTATTTATAAGTGAGCCATTGACATCATTTCAAACCAAAAAAAAATCAAATAAAATTCATTCAACTTAATTAAACATTTTAAATAGTTTGCAGCAATTAACATTTTGTCAGAACCTCTAGTAAATTACATTATTGTTTAGTTGTCTCTTGTCTGTTCAGAATCAAATGGAAGCTTATTTCCGCCACAGAATATAACATTTTAAACTATAATTGCGACTTTCTATCTCACAATTGCAAGTTTAGCCTACATCTCGCAATTCTGACTTTATTTCTCAGAATTACGAGTTTACATCTCGCAATTCTGACTTTATTTCTCAGAATTGCAGAAATTTTTTTTCTCGCATTTGTGAGTTTAGGCTATATCTCGCAATTGCGAGTTTATATCTCGTAATTCTGAATTTTTTTCCCAGAACTGTGAGATATAGGCCTAAACTCGCAAGTTATATACTCGAAGTTGTAAAGTCCAATTCTAAGAAAAGAAAACTGACTTTTTTCCTCAGAATTGCGAGTTTATATCTCACAATTCTGACTTTATAACTCGCAATTGCAACTTTATATCACGCAATTCTGAGATAAAAAGTCAGAATTGTGAGATGTAAACTCGTAATTGTGAGGAAAAAAGTCAGAATTGTGAAATAAAAAGTCGCAATTATCTTTTTTATTTTTTATTCTGTGGCAGAAACAAGCTTCCATAGAATCATGATCTCGGTTTGAAACAAAAATAATCGTGATTCTCGATTTATCCCGAATGGTGCAGCTCCAATCGTTCCCAATAGGATTAATGCATCTGGAAAGCAGACAGGGTGAATTTATTTTTCATGTCGACTTTAAAATGGGGGCGACGTCTGCAGCAGAGAAGATAAAATGTGTCCGTCTGACAGCTGCCAGTGTGTGTGTGTGTGTATGCATACGAGACAGCGCCGCAGGTAAACTGATCAGACAGGCAGAACCAAACTCTGAAGATTTGCCTCGATCACACACACATGTACCTGAACACTTCATAAAGCATTTAAAGGTCACAAAAACTCTCACAAAAGCACCTGATCAAAAGAGAAGCTCAAATGCCACTGAAGCCTTGCTGTTTAAAGGACAGCGTCTTCAACAGGGTGTTTAAACTGACATCTCAATTCAACATCAGGCTTCAATAGAGGAAACGTTCTTGAGCGAGGTTATCTGTCTCTACAGGCATTCGATATTAAAGAAGTCAAACAAAGCAGAGCAACCCATTAAAAACCAGTAGCCGTTATCTGTGCAAGTCTATTACGAGGTAAAGGAAACTGCAGATGATGTAAACCATGATAAACGACTTTGTTCTGTGTGCACTGTCAGTTTTTTAAACCAAGATTATTATTTTAGTTTTTAATATGCTTCAAGACAAACCATGTGCAAATTCATAAGTCAACACCATTGCTGAGTATTTTCTCCTTAAAACTGCAGTTTCCATGATTATTATTTTAGTCTTTCTACTTCAAATGTCATGTTCACTTCATGTTTAACTCTATGTGTTTTAATGTAATTATAAGTCAAATTTAGAATTGATTTCTGATTAAAATTGATTCAAAGTAAATCCTACATTTGTTTGGATGTCAAAATCACACTTCAGATAACATTTTCTGAGAAATAGCCTAATGAATCATGAATGATTTTAACTGAGGTGAAGGACAT
>JAJAVR010000058.1:92500-95000 GCA_021554675.1 Leuciscus idus
AGCTCACGTACCACAACATGGCGTACTTTAGTCTTCGCCCGCAGTCTGGCCAGATTGAACAGTTTTCCTGAGCTGCGGGTGTGTAGAAGGATACCCGAGTCATCAGGGAAGGCACGGCGTAGTAGGGCAGAGAAGAAAATTCCGAAAAGGGTAGGAGCAAGGACACATCCCTGCTTTACTCCACGTCTTATCTGGAACTCTTCAGAGCGAGTGCCTTCAAACTGTACGGTTGCCTTCATGCCCTCATGAAACTCAGTGATCACCTTCAATAACTTTGGAGGGCAGCCAAGTCTTGGTAGGATGAGGAAAAGCCCAGATCGACTAACGTAGTCAAAAGCCTTGGTCAAGTCTACAAACACCAAGAACAGAGGTTTATGCTGTTCAATACACTTTTCCTGCAGTTGACGAACACAGAACACCATGTCTGCTATGGAGCGGCCAGCACGAAACCCACGCTGGCTTTCAGGGAGGATACGGTCAGCAAGGATTTGTAGACGTGGTAGAATAGTGCGAGCAAATATCTTGCCAGCAAGACTGAGCAGAGATATTCCTCTGAAGTTGTTACAGTCTGCACGGTCCCCCTTGTTCTTATAGATGGTGATGATGTTGGCATCTCTAAGGACATCTGGGAGATATCCACTCTTCCAGCACATCACAACCAGATGATGTAGGACAGAGGCAAGAACATCACCGCCTGCCTTATAAGCCTCAGGGGGGAGGCCGTCAGCTCCGGGAGACTTGTTATTTTTCAGTGCTTTAATTGCAGATTTGACTTCCTCAATAGTAATATCTGCATCCAGATCAGACATAGGGGGGAGCTCAGGAACAGCAGCAGTTATTGCCAGTGTGTTGGCTGTGACAGGCTGAGCATAAAGAAGACTATAGTGCTCTGCCCATCTCGCCAATTGAGATTCCAAATCAGTCAGAAGTTCACCTGATAGGGAACAGAGTGGAGAGGATTTTTTAGGGACTGGGCCCAAGGCTTCTTTCAGACCTTCAAAGACTCCTCGAATGTTTCCAATGGATGCACTTGACTCAATACGGTCACACAGTGTGCTCCAGTAAGCCTGCATGGCTGTGCGAGTGACCCGCTGGACATTGCGGCATGCCTGCTTCAAAGCTGCCTTATTTGAGCGAGTGTTATGCTGCAGGTAGGATAGTCTGGCTGAACGCTTAGAGTCAATTGCAGGTAGGAGCAGGCTGACATGGGTTTTGAACCAGTCAGGCTGGGATCTGGATCGCTTTCCAAAGATGGAAAATGCAGCCTTTGTGGTAGCAGACTGGAAGTGCTGCCAGGCAGCCGTGATGTCTGCATGAGGAGGTGAGGAGTCAAAGCTGGAAGCAAGTAGTTCCTGGAACGCATGCTGCGACGCAGGAACATAGGTTGCAGAAACATCCAGACGAGGAGTAGGCTTTGGCCTGGCGTAATGAAACTTGTTTAGGACCATCCTTAGTTTGCAACGTAGAAGGGCATGATCAGTGTCACAATCTGCTGAGTGTAGTGATCGGCAGTGTGTTACTTCCTTCAAATGTTCACGCTTCACCAGTACATGGTCAAGTTGGTGCCAGCGCTTAGAACGTGGATGACGCCAGGTGACCTTGGAGGAGCTTGAGCCCTGAAAGAATGAGGAGGGGACACAGAGTTTGTGGGTGCTACAAAATTCCAGTAAGCGCTGACCGTTGTCATTCATGTTGCCATATCCATGGCTTCCCAGAATGTCAGGCCATGCACTAGAGTTAGCACCCACTCGGGCATTAAAGTCACCAAGGATCATCAAACGTTCGGTTGAGGAGATCTTCTGAACAATGGCGCTAAGTTGATTGTAGAATGATTCCTTAACATCTTGATCAGAAGTCAGTGTAGGGGCGTAAGTGGCTATGATTATAACTGGGCCACAGTTTGTGTGCAGGCGCAGTGAGGAGAGGCGTGAGGAGATGGGCACAGGTTTTTCCACTGAGGAAAGTAGCTTGTTTTGGATTGCAAAGCCAACACCGTGCATTGGTCTGTCACCGTCTGGGTATCCATTCCAGAATAAAGTATTTTTTTTTTTCCCGGACAGAGCCAAGGTTTCACTCAGGGCAGCGATGGAGATGTTAAGTCGGAGTAGTTCTGCATCAATCAGGGCTGATTTACGAGGTGAGACGCAGTCCATGTCAGAACTAACACCAAGAGAATGCACATTCCAGCATGCGATGGAGGTGTATGCGACAGTTGCAGGATGACGACCAGGTCGCGCCTGCCGTACAACGACACAGAGCTTGACATGCCGTACAAACCTTGCCGAGCAACGAAAGCACTCTTAAGGACAGAGTGCTCCCGAGTTGCCAGTCGTGGAGGCTGAATGTTTGACGTCATAATGGAGAGATGAGATGCTCATAGTAGAGAGCGCCCGGGCAAAATTTAAGTGAAAGCATGCATGCCCAGGTCAAACTTCCACCTCTGGACTCAGTGCTACAGATTCCAACGGAACACAGGTGTGTGACGGTTGGTGTAGTTATG
>JAJAVR010000058.1:100000-103226 GCA_021554675.1 Leuciscus idus
AGTGGGAAAGGCAGGATTGTTGGCCTTTGGACTGTTACGTATCAGACAGAGCAGAACACGTCTCTGAGTCGAACCGTTAGTTGACGTAGATGTTTGTCACAAGTCTATTAATCCTGCAAACTATTCCTTCAAATCTAAGACCTCAGTTTTCCGGGTGATTGTGCAAAAGCAAGCGATCAGATTATGATCCGGAGCTGCGAACGCCTGTTTCAGATCATCAGGAGAGGAGCAGCAACGATCTCTCTGTTCAGATTCTGAAACTGGTTTTAGGCTAGTTTGATTTCCAGATTGCTAGTTTTGATAGACTAGATCAGTTTTGATAGACTAGATCAGGTGGTTTAGTGGTTTAGTCTTCTTGAGGTTGAGTTTATGAGTTTGTGAGTGTGTGTTCCCGTGTTCCCGTGTTTCCCGTGATCCGCATGTTTCCGGCTCTTCCTGTATCAGGATGCTGGGATGTGGACACGTTCCTGTGCGAAGCGTTCTGGCTCTGGTGTGTTTACATGAGGAGATTACAGGCGCTCGACGCGAGCTTTATCCGCCGAAGAACCAGATGCCGTGGGGGAAAACCACCGGTCGACTCCTGCGCTCGGGGAAAATACACACCCCCGCGGGGAAAACACACACTCCTGCGGGGAAAACACACACTCCTGCGGGGAAAACACACACTCCGACGGGACGCAGGTAGGACCCGACCCCAAACTTTAACATCCGTGGAGTCTTTCCATTCCACAACAGCTTCGTTATAGAGGAAAACAGTTCTTTAGGTTATTAAATATTCCTGATACTGAGAAAATAGAGATTCTAAGATTCGACTGAAAGTTTGTATAGAGCCTGAGATGGTTCTTCTATTGTATTGCTGTGAAAATGGGTCATTGGACGTCTACTAGTTCTCCTGAATATCACACTGTTCTTAAAGTGGTCGAGTTACTAACATCTGCACATGAACCGAAGCTGCTCTTGTTTGAATACTTTGGAAAGCAAGTTAAACTGGAAAAGTCCCAGCTAACAGGGAACGCTTTTAGAATGTCCTGGCAATGTTCTCTCAAAGTTAGTCCAGTGATTTAAAAAAAAAAAATGCAACTGTTACGTTTAAAAAATGCAACTGTTACGTTTAAAAAATGTACTGTTACGTTTAAAATATATATATTTTAGAATGTTCAGAAAACATTCAAAAGTAACATTCTCAGTATATTTGTAGAATGATACAATGGAATGTTCCTAGGGCTGCACAATTAATCGAATTTCTAATCGCGATTACGATTATGGATGCCACGATTACGTAATCGTTCAAAGCCACGATTAAAAAAAACAACAAAAAAAACCTGCGTGCATTTAGAGCATGTTATAAGAGGCGAATCACGACTACTTCAGAAAACCCAGCACAATAGAGGAACTACCAGGCAGTGACGTATGTGTACGCTGAAATAAAAAGTCTTTCACCTCAGAATAACGGACGTTCCTGTCCTGTCAGCCGTTATAGGCTCTACTGTGCTCGTAGCGCACACTCTTCAGTTGCACGCGCAAATGCGGCGGCGCGCGCTGTGTATAAAGTGCAGAGGAAACTACGAGCATGCGACGTTGTTACGTTGTAAATTAGTAAGTCACGAAATAAAAGTAAAATACCAATAAATCACGTTACTGGTACGTCGTGTGTTAGCTGAGAAAGATTTGCATGCAGGGATGATTTCATTCTATTCACCAGGAGCAGTTTCCATGTTTCATTAACAGTTATTGTTAATATTGTGTATCACCATGGTAACTGTCGTTTCCGTATTAACCCCAAAAGGCCACTTTATTTTCACTTTTTTATATTTTTTATATTTTTAAATGACTGTGGTGGCTCATACGAACATTGTATTAACAAAAGCTAGTTTGGGACTGCCATTTAATAGCTTTAGCATCTATACCTAATGTTTATTTATAGGGGGACAGTGTGTGTGTTCACAATTTAAGTAAACATGTATAATAATATGTCTCTCTCTCTCTCTCTCTCTCTCTCTCTCTATATATATATATATACACATACATACATATATATATATATATAGGCCTATATATTCAATGTAAATTGTGATAATCGTAATTAATGATCGCAATTACAATTTCAAGGGAATAATCGGCAATTATGATTTTTGTCATAATCGTGCAGCCCTACTTTATGGTCACTTATTTATCAATAAAAAATGTTTTTAAACATTTAATATCTGACACGTTTGAATGTTCAGAGAAATAACATTTTCATGGTTCATACAAAGTGCTTGAATTTGACGTTTTGAAATGTAAGTCCTGAAAAACCCTTGAAAACGGCCATATTTACGAAGAGGTGCTTGAAAAGCACTTTAATATTTGAAAGACAATATATGTGAAATTAGTGTATAATTTTACTGATAAAACAATCTTTTCACATAAAATCAACCCATCTTAGAGCCATTTCACATGACTATGAGTGTGATATTGCTCATAAATATCCAAGTATATGATACATCGTTCATTCTTCAGGTCAATCATATATTCATGAGAGAATAAATCAGTTTGAATAAGGAAAGCGATATCTTTGTCATCGTATCCTTTCAATGGTTAAAGTTACACAGTCATTGCATGTGCTGCACTTTATTTGTACCATTTTGTTTTATTAGTTTATTTTTGTTCATCTATTTACCTTTTTTAGAATTTGAAAGATAATACAGATATTGTCTGATGAGTGAGATCTCTGATTGAAAACCAAAAAATGTAGTGCTAGAAAAGTCCTGGATTTTCATTTTACAGTGTCTGTACGAACCCTGTAATAATATCTTAATGTTCTTAGTAAGAATATGGATTCAACAGTGCATTTTCTTGCATAAGGAGTAAACCTGGTTGGCAGTCCACATTACTTAACTATTGAACTCTGCAAACCGTAAGAAGCTTTCCGACTGAAATCGGGATTAAGAGTGTATCTAAGATCCCGTCAGAGTGTGTGTGTGTGTGTGTGTGTGTGTGTGTGTGTGTGTGTGTGTGAGGAATGGACAGAGACGGTGTGTGTGCTGCTTTACACTGGAGAAACGCTTCTAACTCTCAGTCGAGTCACAGATCGGCTTTACAATTACAAGCAGCAAGAAGTGGTTTAATGTTGCAATTATCAAAACCAGCATTGTGCAAAACCATGCAAAATCAGTTGTTAATATTAATTAGGATATTGTTTAGTGTGAATGTATTAGTAATTGTTGGTGCTGTGATTGATTGCAGG
>JAJAVR010000059.1:0-17500 GCA_021554675.1 Leuciscus idus
CCGTAAGCGAAATCTGCTGCCAAAAACGGGCTATTTAAAAGGTTAGAACATTAGTGAAGTAAACTAAAAAGCTTACAGCACCTGGTATTCCCAGGCGGTCTCCCATCCAAGTAGTAACCAGGCCCGACCCTGCTTAGCTTCCGAGATCAGACGAGATCGGGCGTTCTCAAAGTGGTATGGCCGTAAGCGAAATCTGCTGCCAAAAACGGGCTATTTAAAAGGTTAGAACATTAGTGAAGTAAACTAAAAAGCTTACAGCACCTGGTATTCCCAGGCGGTCTCCCATCCAAGTACTAACCAGGCCCGACCCTGCTTAGCTTCCGAGATCAGACGAGATCGGGCGTTCTCAAAGTGGTATGGCCGTAAGCGAAATCTGCTGCCAAAAACGGGCTATTTAAAAGGTTAGAACATTAGTGAAGTAAACTAAAAAGCTTACAGCACCTGGTATTCCCAGGCGGTCTCCCATCCAAGTACTAACCAGGCCCGACCCTGCTTAGCTTCCGAGATCAGACGAGATCGGGCGTTCTCAAAGTGGTATGGCCGTAAGCGAAATCTGCTGCCAAAAACGGGCTATTTAAAAGGTTAGAACATTAGTGAAGTAAACTAAAAAGCTTACAGCACCTGGTATTCCCAGGCGGTCTCCCATCCAAGTACTAACCAGGCCCGACCCTGCTTAGCTTCCGAGATCAGACGAGATCGGGCGTTCTCAAAGTGGTATGGCCGTAAGCGAAAACTGCTGCCAAAAACGGGCTTTTTGAAGAAATTCATAGAATTTTTCAGGCCTTCTGAAGAAACTCTGCTCCCAAGACCGGGCATGTTGACAAACTCACAGAATATATCAGGCTTTTTGAAGAATCTCATGGACTCTTTTTTTTTTTTTTTTTTTTTTTTAAACCAAAAATGCTTACAGCACCTGGTATTCCCAGGCGGTCTCCCATCCAAGTACTAACCAGGCCCGACCCTGCTTAGCTTCCGAGATCAGACGAGATCGGGCGTTCTCAAAGTGGTATGGCCGTAAGCGAAATCTGCTGCCAAAAACGGGCTATTTAAAAGGTTAGAACATTAGTGAAGTAAACTAAAAAGCTTACAGCACCTGGTATTCCCAGGCGGTCTCCCATCCAAGTACTAACCAGGCCCGACCCTGCTTAGCTTCCGAGATCAGACGAGATCGGGCGTTCTCAAAGTGGTATGGCCGTAAGCGAAATCTGCTGCCCAAAACGGGCTATTTAAAAGGTTAGAACATTAGTGAAGTAAACTAAAAAGCTTACAGCACCTGGTATTCCCAGGCGGTCTCCCATCCAAGTACTAACCAGGCCCGACCCTGCTTAGCTTCCGAGATCAGACGAGATCGGGCGTTCTCAAAGTGGTATGGCCGTAAGCGAAATCTGCTGCCAAAAACGGGCTATTTAAAAGGTTAGAACATTAGTGAAGTAAACTAAAAAGCTTACAGCACCTGGTATTCCCAGGCGGTCTCCCATCCAAGTAGTAACCAGGCCCGACCCTGCTTAGCTTCCGAGATCAGACGAGATCGGGCGTTCTCAAAGTGGTATGGCCGTAAGCGAAATCTGCTGCCAAAAACGGGCTATTTAAAAGGTTAGAACATTAGTGAAGTAAACTAAAAAGCTTACAGCACCTGGTATTCCCAGGCGGTCTCCCATCCAAGTACTAACCAGGCCCGACCCTGCTTAGCTTCCGAGATCAGACGAGATCGGGCGTTCTCAAAGTGGTATGGCCGTAAGCGAAATCTGCTGCCAAAAACGGGCTATTTAAAAGGTTAGAACATTAGTGAAGTAAACTAAAAAGCTTACAGCACCTGGTATTCCCAGGCGGTCTCCCATCCAAGTACTAACCAGGCCCGACCCTGCTTAGCTTCCGAGATCAGACGAGATCGGGCGTTCTCAAAGTGGTATGGCCGTAAGCGAAATCTGCTGCCAAAAACGGGCTATTTAAAAGGTTAGAACATTAGTGAAGTAAACTAAAAAGCTTACAGCACCTGGTATTCCCAGGCGGTCTCCCATCCAAGTACTAACCAGGCCCGACCCTGCTTAGCTTCCGAGATCAGACGAGATCGGGCGTTCTCAAAGTGGTATGGCCGTAAGCGAAAACTGCTGCCAAAAACGGGCTTTTTGAAGAAATTCATAGAATTTTTCAGGCCTTCTGAAGAAACTCTGCTCCCAAGACCGGGCATGTTGACAAACTCACAGAATATATCAGGCTTTTTGAAGAATCTCATGGACTCTTTTTTTTTTTTTTTTTTTTTTTTAAACCAAAAATGCTTACAGCACCTGGTATTCCCAGGCGGTCTCCCATCCAAGTACTAACCAGGCCCGACCCTGCTTAGCTTCCGAGATCAGACGAGATCGGGCGTTCTCAAAGTGGTATGGCCGTAAGCGAAATCTGCTGCCAAAAACGGGCTATTTAAAAGGTTAGAACATTAGTGAAGTAAACTAAAAAGCTTACAGCACCTGGTATTCCCAGGCGGTCTCCCATCCAAGTACTAACCAGGCCCGACCCTGCTTAGCTTCCGAGATCAGACGAGATCGGGCGTTCTCAAAGTGGTATGGCCGTAAGCGAAAACTGCTGCCAAAAACGGGCTTTTTGAAGAAATTCATAGAATTTTTCAGGCCTTCTGAAGAAACTCTGCTCCCAAGACCGGGCATGTTGACAAACTCACAGAATATATCAGGCTTTTTGAAGAATCTCATGGACTCTTTTTTTTTTTTTTTTTTTTTTTTAAACCAAAAATGCTTACAGCACCTGGTATTCCCAGGCGGTCTCCCATCCAAGTACTAACCAGGCCCGACCCTGCTTAGCTTCCGAGATCAGACGAGATCGGGCGTTCTCAAAGTGGTATGGCCGTAAGCAAAAACTGCTGCCAAAAACGGGCTTTTTGAAGAAATTCATAGAATTTTTCAGGCCTTCTGAAGAAACTCTGCTCCCAAGACCGGGCATGTTGACAAACTCACAGAATATATCAGGCTTTTTGAAGAATCTCATGGACTCTTTTTTTTTTTTTTTTTTTTTTTTAAACCAAAAATGCTTACAGCACCTGGTATTCCCAGGCGGTCTCCCATCCAAGTACTAACCAGGCCCGACCCTGCTTAGCTTCCGAGATCAGACGAGATCGGGCGTTCTCAAAGTGGTATGGCCGTAAGCGAAATCTGCTGCCAAAAACGGGCTATTTAAAAGGTTAGAACATTAGTGAAGTAAACTAAAAAGCTTACAGCACCTGGTATTCCCAGGCGGTCTCCCATCCAAGTACTAACCAGGCCCGACCCTGCTTAGCTTCCGAGATCAGACGAGATCGGGCGTTCTCAAAGTGGTATGGCCGTAAGCGAAATCTGCTGCCCAAAACGGGCTATTTAAAAGGTTAGAACATTAGTGAAGTAAACTAAAAAGCTTACAGCACCTGGTATTCCCAGGCGGTCTCCCATCCAAGTACTAACCAGGCCCGACCCTGCTTAGCTTCCGAGATCAGACGAGATCGGGCGTTCTCAAAGTGGTATGGCCGTAAGCGAAATCTGCTGCCAAAAACGGGCTATTTAAAAGGTTAGAACATTAGTGAAGTAAACTAAAAAGCTTACAGCACCTGGTATTCCCAGGCGGTCTCCCATCCAAGTAGTAACCAGGCCCGACCCTGCTTAGCTTCCGAGATCAGACGAGATCGGGCGTTCTCAAAGTGGTATGGCCGTAAGCGAAATCTGCTGCCAAAAACGGGCTATTTAAAAGGTTAGAACATTAGTGAAGTAAACTAAAAAGCTTACAGCACCTGGTATTCCCAGGCGGTCTCCCATCCAAGTACTAACCAGGCCCGACCCTGCTTAGCTTCCGAGATCAGACGAGATCGGGCGTTCTCAAAGTGGTATGGCCGTAAGCGAAATCTGCTGCCAAAAACGGGCTATTTAAAAGGTTAGAACATTAGTGAAGTAAACTAAAAAGCTTACAGCACCTGGTATTCCCAGGCGGTCTCCCATCCAAGTACTAACCAGGCCCGACCCTGCTTAGCTTCCGAGATCAGACGAGATCGGGCGTTCTCAAAGTGGTATGGCCGTAAGCGAAATCTGCTGCCAAAAACGGGCTATTTAAAAGGTTAGAACATTAGTGAAGTAAACTAAAAAGCTTACAGCACCTGGTATTCCCAGGCGGTCTCCCATCCAAGTACTAACCAGGCCCGACCCTGCTTAGCTTCCGAGATCAGACGAGATCGGGCGTTCTCAAAGTGGTATGGCCGTAAGCGAAAACTGCTGCCAAAAACGGGCTTTTTGAAGAAATTCATAGAATTTTTCAGGCCTTCTGAAGAAACTCTGCTCCCAAGACCGGGCATGTTGACAAACTCACAGAATATATCAGG
Organism: Leuciscus idus; assembly: GCA_021554675.1. Taxonomy (NCBI): domain Eukaryota; kingdom Metazoa; phylum Chordata; class Actinopteri; order Cypriniformes; family Leuciscidae; genus Leuciscus; species Leuciscus idus. The sequence goes on from JAJAVR010000059.1 coordinate 4,352, forward strand.
CTTTTTGAAGAATCTCATGGACTCTTTTTTTTTTTTTTTTTTTTTTTTAAACCAAAAATGCTTACAGCACCTGGTATTCCCAGGCGGTCTCCCATCCAAGTACTAACCAGGCCCGACCCTGCTTAGCTTCCGAGATCAGACGAGATCGGGCGTTCTCAAAGTGGTATGGCCGTAAGCGAAATCTGCTGCCAAAAACGGGCTATTTAAAAGGTTAGAACATTAGTGAAGTAAACTAAAAAGCTTACAGCACCTGGTATTCCCAGGCGGTCTCCCATCCAAGTACTAACCAGGCCCGACCCTGCTTAGCTTCCGAGATCAGACGAGATCGGGCGTTCTCAAAGTGGTATGGCCGTAAGCGAAATCTGCTGCCAAAAACGGGCTATTTAAAAGGTTAGAACATTAGTGAAGTAAACTAAAAAGCTTACAGCACCTGGTATTCCCAGGCGGTCTCCCATCCAAGTACTAACCAGGCCCGACCCTGCTTAGCTTCCGAGATCAGACGAGATCGGGCGTTCTCAAAGTGGTATGGCCGTAAGCGAAATCTGCTGCCAAAAACGGGCTATTTAAAAGGTTAGAACATTAGTGAAGTAAACTAAAAAGCTTACAGCACCTGGTATTCCCAGGCGGTCTCCCATCCAAGTACTAACCAGGCCCGACCCTGCTTAGCTTCCGAGATCAGACGAGATCGGGCGTTCTCAAAGTGGTATGGCCGTAAGCGAAATCTGCTGCCCAAAACGGGCTATTTAAAAGGTTAGAACATTAGTGAAGTAAACTAAAAAGCTTACAGCACCTGGTATTCCCAGGCGGTCTCCCATCCAAGTACTAACCAGGCCCGACCCTGCTTAGCTTCCGAGATCAGACGAGATCGGGCGTTCTCAAAGTGGTATGGCCGTAAGCGAAATCTGCTGCCAAAAACGGGCTATTTAAAAGGTTAGAACATTAGTGAAGTAAACTAAAAAGCTTACAGCACCTGGTATTCCCAGGCGGTCTCCCATCCAAGTAGTAACCAGGCCCGACCCTGCTTAGCTTCCGAGATCAGACGAGATCGGGCGTTCTCAAAGTGGTATGGCCGTAAGCGAAATCTGCTGCCAAAAACGGGCTATTTAAAAGGTTAGAACATTAGTGAAGTAAACTAAAAAGCTTACAGCACCTGGTATTCCCAGGCGGTCTCCCATCCAAGTACTAACCAGGCCCGACCCTGCTTAGCTTCCGAGATCAGACGAGATCGGGCGTTCTCAAAGTGGTATGGCCGTAAGCGAAATCTGCTGCCAAAAACGGGCTATTTAAAAGGTTAGAACATTAGTGAAGTAAACTAAAAAGCTTACAGCACCTGGTATTCCCAGGCGGTCTCCCATCCAAGTACTAACCAGGCCCGACCCTGCTTAGCTTCCGAGATCAGACGAGATCGGGCGTTCTCAAAGTGGTATGGCCGTAAGCGAAATCTGCTGCCAAAAACGGGCTATTTAAAAGGTTAGAACATTAGTGAAGTAAACTAAAAAGCTTACAGCACCTGGTATTCCCAGGCGGTCTCCCATCCAAGTACTAACCAGGCCCGACCCTGCTTAGCTTCCGAGATCAGACGAGATCGGGCGTTCTCAAAGTGGTATGGCCGTAAGCGAAAACTGCTGCCAAAAACGGGCTTTTTGAAGAAATTCATAGAATTTTTCAGGCCTTCTGAAGAAACTCTGCTCCCAAGACCGGGCATGTTGACAAACTCACAGAATATATCAGGCTTTTTGAAGAATCTCATGGACTCTTTTTTTTTTTTTTTTTTTTTTTTAAACCAAAAATGCTTACAGCACCTGGTATTCCCAGGCGGTCTCCCATCCAAGTACTAACCAGGCCCGACCCTGCTTAGCTTCCGAGATCAGACGAGATCGGGCGTTCTCAAAGTGGTATGGCCGTAAGCGAAATCTGCTGCCAAAAACGGGCTATTTAAAAGGTTAGAACATTAGTGAAGTAAACTAAAAAGCTTACAGCACCTGGTATTCCCAGGCGGTCTCCCATCCAAGTACTAACCAGGCCCGACCCTGCTTAGCTTCCGAGATCAGACGAGATCGGGCGTTCTCAAAGTGGTATGGCCGTAAGCGAAATCTGCTGCCCAAAACGGGCTATTTAAAAGGTTAGAACATTAGTGAAGTAAACTAAAAAGCTTACAGCACCTGGTATTCCCAGGCGGTCTCCCATCCAAGTACTAACCAGGCCCGACCCTGCTTAGCTTCCGAGATCAGACGAGATCGGGCGTTCTCAAAGTGGTATGGCCGTAAGCGAAATCTGCTGCCAAAAACGGGCTATTTAAAAGGTTAGAACATTAGTGAAGTAAACTAAAAAGCTTACAGCACCTGGTATTCCCAGGCGGTCTCCCATCCAAGTAGTAACCAGGCCCGACCCTGCTTAGCTTCCGAGATCAGACGAGATCGGGCGTTCTCAAAGTGGTATGGCCGTAAGCGAAATCTGCTGCCAAAAACGGGCTATTTAAAAGGTTAGAACATTAGTGAAGTAAACTAAAAAGCTTACAGCACCTGGTATTCCCAGGCGGTCTCCCATCCAAGTACTAACCAGGCCCGACCCTGCTTAGCTTCCGAGATCAGACGAGATCGGGCGTTCTCAAAGTGGTATGGCCGTAAGCGAAATCTGCTGCCAAAAACGGGCTATTTAAAAGGTTAGAACATTAGTGAAGTAAACTAAAAAGCTTACAGCACCTGGTATTCCCAGGCGGTCTCCCATCCAAGTACTAACCAGGCCCGACCCTGCTTAGCTTCCGAGATCAGACGAGATCGGGCGTTCTCAAAGTGGTATGGCCGTAAGCGAAATCTGCTGCCAAAAACGGGCTATTTAAAAGGTTAGAACATTAGTGAAGTAAACTAAAAAGCTTACAGCACCTGGTATTCCCAGGCGGTCTCCCATCCAAGTACTAACCAGGCCCGACCCTGCTTAGCTTCCGAGATCAGACGAGATCGGGCGTTCTCAAAGTGGTATGGCCGTAAGCGAAAACTGCTGCCAAAAACGGGCTTTTTGAAGAAATTCATAGAATTTTTCAGGCCTTCTGAAGAAACTCTGCTCCCAAGACCGGGCATGTTGACAAACTCACAGAATATATCAGGCTTTTTGAAGAATCTCATGGACTCTTTTTTTTTTTTTTTTTTTTTTTAAACCAAAAATGCTTACAGCACCTGGTATTCCCAGGCGGTCTCCCATCCAAGTACTAACCAGGCCCGACCCTGCTTAGCTTCCGAGATCAGACGAGATCGGGCGTTCTCAAAGTGGTATGGCCGTAAGCGAAATCTGCTGCCAAAAACGGGCTATTTAAAAGGTTAGAACATTAGTGAAGTAAACTAAAAAGCTTACAGCACCTGGTATTCCCAGGCGGTCTCCCATCCAAGTACTAACCAGGCCCGACCCTGCTTAGCTTCCGAGATCAGACGAGATCGGGCGTTCTCAAAGTGGTATGGCCGTAAGCGAAAACTGCTGCCAAAAACGGGCTTTTTGAAGAAATTCATAGAATTTTTCAGGCCTTCTGAAGAAACTCTGCTCCCAAGACCGGGCATGTTGACAAACTCACAGAATATATCAGGCTTTTTGAAGAATCTCATGGACTCTTTTTTTTTTTTTTTTTTTTTTTAAACCAAAAATGCTTACAGCACCTGGTATTCCCAGGCGGTCTCCCATCCAAGTACTAACCAGGCCCGACCCTGCTTAGCTTCCGAGATCAGACGAGATCGGGCGTTCTCAAAGTGGTATGGCCGTAAGCAAAAACTGCTGCCAAAAACGGGCTTTTTGAAGAAATTCATAGAATTTTTCAGGCCTTCTGAAGAAACTCTGCTCCCAAGACCGGGCATGTTGACAAACTCACAGAATATATCAGGCTTTTTGAAGAATCTCATGGACTCTTTTTTTTTTTTTTTTTTTTTTTTAAACCAAAAATGCTTACAGCACCTGGTATTCCCAGGCGGTCTCCCATCCAAGTACTAACCAGGCCCGACCCTGCTTAGCTTCCGAGATCAGACGAGATCGGGCGTTCTCAAAGTGGTATGGCCGTAAGCGAAATCTGCTGCCAAAAACGGGCTATTTAAAAGGTTAGAACATTAGTGAAGTAAACTAAAAAGCTTACAGCACCTGGTATTCCCAGGCGGTCTCCCATCCAAGTACTAACCAGGCCCGACCCTGCTTAGCTTCCGAGATCAGACGAGATCGGGCGTTCTCAAAGTGGTATGGCCGTAAGCGAAATCTGCTGCCCAAAACGGGCTATTTAAAAGGTTAGAACATTAGTGAAGTAAACTAAAAAGCTTACAGCACCTGGTATTCCCAGGCGGTCTCCCATCCAAGTACTAACCAGGCCCGACCCTGCTTAGCTTCCGAGATCAGACGAGATCGGGCGTTCTCAAAGTGGTATGGCCGTAAGCGAAATCTGCTGCCAAAAACGGGCTATTTAAAAGGTTAGAACATTAGTGAAGTAAACTAAAAAGCTTACAGCACCTGGTATTCCCAGGCGGTCTCCCATCCAAGTAGTAACCAGGCCCGACCCTGCTTAGCTTCCGAGATCAGACGAGATCGGGCGTTCTCAAAGTGGTATGGCCGTAAGCGAAATCTGCTGCCAAAAACGGGCTATTTAAAAGGTTAGAACATTAGTGAAGTAAACTAAAAAGCTTACAGCACCTGGTATTCCCAGGCGGTCTCCCATCCAAGTACTAACCAGGCCCGACCCTGCTTAGCTTCCGAGATCAGACGAGATCGGGCGTTCTCAAAGTGGTATGGCCGTAAGCGAAATCTGCTGCCAAAAACGGGCTATTTAAAAGGTTAGAACATTAGTGAAGTAAACTAAAAAGCTTACAGCACCTGGTATTCCCAGGCGGTCTCCCATCCAAGTACTAACCAGGCCCGACCCTGCTTAGCTTCCGAGATCAGACGAGATCGGGCGTTCTCAAAGTGGTATGGCCGTAAGCGAAATCTGCTGCCAAAAACGGGCTATTTAAAAGGTTAGAACATTAGTGAAGTAAACTAAAAAGCTTACAGCACCTGGTATTCCCAGGCGGTCTCCCATCCAAGTACTAACCAGGCCCGACCCTGCTTAGCTTCCGAGATCAGACGAGATCGGGCGTTCTCAAAGTGGTATGGCCGTAAGCGAAAACTGCTGCCAAAAACGGGCTTTTTGAAGAAATTCATAGAATTTTTCAGGCCTTCTGAAGAAACTCTGCTCCCAAGACCGGGCATGTTGACAAACTCACAGAATATATCAGGCTTTTTGAAGAATCTCATGGACTCTTTTTTTTTTTTTTTTTTTTTTTTAAACCAAAAATGCTTACAGCACCTGGTATTCCCAGGCGGTCTCCCATCCAAGTACTAACCAGGCCCGACCCTGCTTAGCTTCCGAGATCAGACGAGATCGGGCGTTCTCAAAGTGGTATGGCCGTAAGCGAAATCTGCTGCCAAAAACGGGCTATTTAAAAGGTTAGAACATTAGTGAAGTAAACTAAAAAGCTTACAGCACCTGGTATTCCCAGGCGGTCTCCCATCCAAGTACTAACCAGGCCCGACCCTGCTTAGCTTCCGAGATCAGACGAGATCGGGCGTTCTCAAAGTGGTATGGCCGTAAGCGAAAACTGCTGCCAAAAACGGGCTTTTTGAAGAAATTCATAGAATTTTTCAGGCCTTCTGAAGAAACTCTGCTCCCAAGACCGGGCATGTTGACAAACTCACAGAATATATCAGGCTTTTTGAAGAATCTCATGGACTCTTTTTTTTTTTTTTTTTTTTTTTTTAAACCAAAAATGCTTACAGCACCTGGTATTCCCAGGCGGTCTCCCATCCAAGTACTAACCAGGCCCGACCCTGCTTAGCTTCCGAGATCAGACGAGATCGGGCGTTCTCAAAGTGGTATGGCCGTAAGCGAAATCTGCTGCCCAAAACGGGCTATTTAAAAGGTTAGAACATTAGTGAAGTAAACTAAAAAGCTTACAGCACCTGGTATTCCCAGGCGGTCTCCCATCCAAGTACTAACCAGGCCCGACCCTGCTTAGCTTCCGAGATCAGACGAGATCGGGCGTTCTCAAAGTGGTATGGCCGTAAGCGAAATCTGCTGCCAAAAACGGGCTATTTAAAAGGTTAGAACATTAGTGAAGTAAACTAAAAAGCTTACAGCACCTGGTATTCCCAGGCGGTCTCCCATCCAAGTACTAACCAGGCCCGACCCTGCTTAGCTTCCGAGATCAGACGAGATCGGGCGTTCTCAAAGTGGTATGGCCGTAAGCGAAATCTGCTGCCAAAAACGGGCTATTTAAAAGGTTAGAACATTAGTGAAGTAAACTAAAAAGCTTACAGCACCTGGTATTCCCAGGCGGTCTCCCATCCAAGTACTAACCAGGCCCGACCCTGCTTAGCTTCCGAGATCAGACGAGATCGGGCGTTCTCAAAGTGGTATGGCCGTAAGCGAAATCTGCTGCCCAAAACGGGCTATTTAAAAGGTTAGAACATTAGTGAAGTAAACTAAAAAGCTTACAGCACCTGGTATTCCCAGGCGGTCTCCCATCCAAGTACTAACCAGGCCCGACCCTGCTTAGCTTCCGAGATCAGACGAGATCGGGCGTTCTCAAAGTGGTATGGCCGTAAGCGAAATCTGCTGCCAAAAACGGGCTATTTAAAAGGTTAGAACATTAGTGAAGTAAACTAAAAAGCTTACAGCACCTGGTATTCCCAGGCGGTCTCCCATCCAAGTAGTAACCAGGCCCGACCCTGCTTAGCTTCCGAGATCAGACGAGATCGGGCGTTCTCAAAGTGGTATGGCCGTAAGCGAAATCTGCTGCCAAAAACGGGCTATTTAAAAGGTTAGAACATTAGTGAAGTAAACTAAAAAGCTTACAGCACCTGGTATTCCCAGGCGGTCTCCCATCCAAGTACTAACCAGGCCCGACCCTGCTTAGCTTCCGAGATCAGACGAGATCGGGCGTTCTCAAAGTGGTATGGCCGTAAGCGAAATCTGCTGCCAAAAACGGGCTATTTAAAAGGTTAGAACATTAGTGAAGTAAACTAAAAAGCTTACAGCACCTGGTATTCCCAGGCGGTCTCCCATCCAAGTACTAACCAGGCCCGACCCTGCTTAGCTTCCGAGATCAGACGAGATCGGGCGTTCTCAAAGTGGTATGGCCGTAAGCGAAATCTGCTGCCCAAAACGGGCTATTTAAAAGGTTAGAACATTAGTGAAGTAAACTAAAAAGCTTACAGCACCTGGTATTCCCAGGCGGTCTCCCATCCAAGTACTAACCAGGCCCGACCCTGCTTAGCTTCCGAGATCAGACGAGATCGGGCGTTCTCAAAGTGGTATGGCCGTAAGCGAAATCTGCTGCCAAAAACGGGCTATTTAAAAGGTTAGAACATTAGTGAAGTAAACTAAAAAGCTTACAGCACCTGGTATTCCCAGGCGGTCTCCCATCCAAGTAGTAACCAGGCCCGACCCTGCTTAGCTTCCGAGATCAGACGAGATCGGGCGTTCTCAAAGTGGTATGGCCGTAAGCGAAATCTGCTGCCAAAAACGGGCTATTTAAAAGGTTAGAACATTAGTGAAGTAAACTAAAAAGCTTACAGCACCTGGTATTCCCAGGCGGTCTCCCATCCAAGTACTAACCAGGCCCGACCCTGCTTAGCTTCCGAGATCAGACGAGATCGGGCGTTCTCAAAGTGGTATGGCCGTAAGCGAAATCTGCTGCCAAAAACGGGCTATTTAAAAGGTTAGAACATTAGTGAAGTAAACTAAAAAGCTTACAGCACCTGGTATTCCCAGGCGGTCTCCCATCCAAGTACTAACCAGGCCCGACCCTGCTTAGCTTCCGAGATCAGACGAGATCGGGCGTTCTCAAAGTGGTATGGCCGTAAGCGAAATCTGCTGCCAAAAACGGGCTATTTAAAAGGTTAGAACATTAGTGAAGTAAACTAAAAAGCTTACAGCACCTGGTATTCCCAGGCGGTCTCCCATCCAAGTACTAACCAGGCCCGACCCTGCTTAGCTTCCGAGATCAGACGAGATCGGGCGTTCTCAAAGTGGTATGGCCGTAAGCGAAAACTGCTGCCAAAAACGGGCTTTTTGAAGAAATTCATAGAATTTTTCAGGCCTTCTGAAGAAACTCTGCTCCCAAGACCGGGCATGTTGACAAACTCACAGAATATATCAGGCTTTTTGAAGAATCTCATGGACTCTTTTTTTTTTTTTTTTTTTTTTTAAACCAAAAATGCTTACAGCACCTGGTATTCCCAGGCGGTCTCCCATCCAAGTACTAACCAGGCCCGACCCTGCTTAGCTTCCGAGATCAGACGAGATCGGGCGTTCTCAAAGTGGTATGGCCGTAAGCGAAATCTGCTGCCCAAAACGGGCTATTTAAAAGGTTAGAACATTAGTGAAGTAAACTAAAAAGCTTACAGCACCTGGTATTCCCAGGCGGTCTCCCATCCAAGTACTAACCAGGCCCGACCCTGCTTAGCTTCCGAGATCAGACGAGATCGGGCGTTCTCAAAGTGGTATGGCCGTAAGCGAAATCTGCTGCCAAAAACGGGCTATTTAAAAGGTTAGAACATTAGTGAAGTAAACTAAAAAGCTTACAGCACCTGGTATTCCCAGGCGGTCTCCCATCCAAGTACTAACCAGGCCCGACCCTGCTTAGCTTCCGAGATCAGACGAGATCGGGCGTTCTCAAAGTGGTATGGCCGTAAGCGAAATCTGCTGCCAAAAACGGGCTATTTAAAAGGTTAGAACATTAGTGAAGTAAACTAAAAAGCTTACAGCACCTGGTATTCCCAGGCGGTCTCCCATCCAAGTACTAACCAGGCCCGACCCTGCTTAGCTTCCGAGATCAGACGAGATCGGGCGTTCTCAAAGTGGTATGGCCGTAAGCGAAATCTGCTGCCCAAAACGGGCTATTTAAAAGGTTAGAACATTAGTGAAGTAAACTAAAAAGCTTACAGCACCTGGTATTCCCAGGCGGTCTCCCATCCAAGTACTAACCAGGCCCGACCCTGCTTAGCTTCCGAGATCAGACGAGATCGGGCGTTCTCAAAGTGGTATGGCCGTAAGCGAAATCTGCTGCCAAAAACGGGCTATTTAAAAGGTTAGAACATTAGTGAAGTAAACTAAAAAGCTTACAGCACCTGGTATTCCCAGGCGGTCTCCCATCCAAGTAGTAACCAGGCCCGACCCTGCTTAGCTTCCGAGATCAGACGAGATCGGGCGTTCTCAAAGTGGTATGGCCGTAAGCGAAATCTGCTGCCAAAAACGGGCTATTTAAAAGGTTAGAACATTAGTGAAGTAAACTAAAAAGCTTACAGCACCTGGTATTCCCAGGCGGTCTCCCATCCAAGTACTAACCAGGCCCGACCCTGCTTAGCTTCCGAGATCAGACGAGATCGGGCGTTCTCAAAGTGGTATGGCCGTAAGCGAAATCTGCTGCCAAAAACGGGCTATTTAAAAGGTTAGAACATTAGTGAAGTAAACTAAAAAGCTTACAGCACCTGGTATTCCCAGGCGGTCTCCCATCCAAGTACTAACCAGGCCCGACCCTGCTTAGCTTCCGAGATCAGACGAGATCGGGCGTTCTCAAAGTGGTATGGCCGTAAGCGAAATCTGCTGCCCAAAACGGGCTATTTAAAAGGTTAGAACATTAGTGAAGTAAACTAAAAAGCTTACAGCACCTGGTATTCCCAGGCGGTCTCCCATCCAAGTACTAACCAGGCCCGACCCTGCTTAGCTTCCGAGATCAGACGAGATCGGGCGTTCTCAAAGTGGTATGGCCGTAAGCGAAATCTGCTGCCAAAAACGGGCTATTTAAAAGGTTAGAACATTAGTGAAGTAAACTAAAAAGCTTACAGCACCTGGTATTCCCAGGCGGTCTCCCATCCAAGTAGTAACCAGGCCCGACCCTGCTTAGCTTCCGAGATCAGACGAGATCGGGCGTTCTCAAAGTGGTATGGCCGTAAGCGAAATCTGCTGCCAAAAACGGGCTATTTAAAAGGTTAGAACATTAGTGAAGTAAACTAAAAAGCTTACAGCACCTGGTATTCCCAGGCGGTCTCCCATCCAAGTACTAACCAGGCCCGACCCTGCTTAGCTTCCGAGATCAGACGAGATCGGGCGTTCTCAAAGTGGTATGGCCGTAAGCGAAATCTGCTGCCAAAAACGGGCTATTTAAAAGGTTAGAACATTAGTGAAGTAAACTAAAAAGCTTACAGCACCTGGTATTCCCAGGCGGTCTCCCATCCAAGTACTAACCAGGCCCGACCCTGCTTAGCTTCCGAGATCAGACGAGATCGGGCGTTCTCAAAGTGGTATGGCCGTAAGCGAAATCTGCTGCCAAAAACGGGCTATTTAAAAGGTTAGAACATTAGTGAAGTAAACTAAAAAGCTTACAGCACCTGGTATTCCCAGGCGGTCTCCCATCCAAGTACTAACCAGGCCCGACCCTGCTTAGCTTCCGAGATCAGACGAGATCGGGCGTTCTCAAAGTGGTATGGCCGTAAGCGAAAACTGCTGCCAAAAACGGGCTTTTTGAAGAAATTCATAGAATTTTTCAGGCCTTCTGAAGAAACTCTGCTCCCAAGACCGGGCATGTTGACAAACTCACAGAATATATCAGGCTTTTTGAAGAATCTCATGGACTCTTTTTTTTTTTTTTTTTTTTTTTTAAACCAAAAATGCTTACAGCACCTGGTATTCCCAGGCGGTCTCCCATCCAAGTACTAACCAGGCCCGACCCTGCTTAGCTTCCGAGATCAGACGAGATCGGGCGTTCTCAAAGTGGTATGGCCGTAAGCGAAATCTGCTGCCCAAAACGGGCTATTTAAAAGGTTAGAACATTAGTGAAGTAAACTAAAAAGCTTACAGCACCTGGTATTCCCAGGCGGTCTCCCATCCAAGTACTAACCAGGCCCGACCCTGCTTAGCTTCCGAGATCAGACGAGATCGGGCGTTCTCAAAGTGGTATGGCCGTAAGCGAAATCTGCTGCCAAAAACGGGCTATTTAAAAGGTTAGAACATTAGTGAAGTAAACTAAAAAGCTTACAGCACCTGGTATTCCCAGGCGGTCTCCCATCCAAGTACTAACCAGGCCCGACCCTGCTTAGCTTCCGAGATCAGACGAGATCGGGCGTTCTCAAAGTGGTATGGCCGTAAGCGAAATCTGCTGCCAAAAACGGGCTATTTAAAAGGTTAGAACATTAGTGAAGTAAACTAAAAAGCTTACAGCACCTGGTATTCCCAGGCGGTCTCCCATCCAAGTACTAACCAGGCCCGACCCTGCTTAGCTTCCGAGATCAGACGAGATCGGGCGTTCTCAAAGTGGTATGGCCGTAAGCGAAATCTGCTGCCCAAAACGGGCTATTTAAAAGGTTAGAACATTAGTGAAGTAAACTAAAAAGCTTACAGCACCTGGTATTCCCAGGCGGTCTCCCATCCAAGTACTAACCAGGCCCGACCCTGCTTAGCTTCCGAGATCAGACGAGATCGGGCGTTCTCAAAGTGGTATGGCCGTAAGCGAAATCTGCTGCCAAAAACGGGCTATTTAAAAGGTTAGAACATTAGTGAAGTAAACTAAAAAGCTTACAGCACCTGGTATTCCCAGGCGGTCTCCCATCCAAGTAGTAACCAGGCCCGACCCTGCTTAGCTTCCGAGATCAGACGAGATCGGGCGTTCTCAAAGTGGTATGGCCGTAAGCGAAATCTGCTGCCAAAAACGGGCTATTTAAAAGGTTAGAACATTAGTGAAGTAAACTAAAAAGCTTACAGCACCTGGTATTCCCAGGCGGTCTCCCATCCAAGTACTAACCAGGCCCGACCCTGCTTAGCTTCCGAGATCAGACGAGATCGGGCGTTCTCAAAGTGGTATGGCCGTAAGCGAAATCTGCTGCCAAAAACGGGCTATTTAAAAGGTTAGAACATTAGTGAAGTAAACTAAAAAGCTTACAGCACCTGGTATTCCCAGGCGGTCTCCCATCCAAGTACTAACCAGGCCCGACCCTGCTTAGCTTCCGAGATCAGACGAGATCGGGCGTTCTCAAAGTGGTATGGCCGTAAGCGAAATCTGCTGCCCAAAACGGGCTATTTAAAAGGTTAGAACATTAGTGAAGTAAACTAAAAAGCTTACAGCACCTGGTATTCCCAGGCGGTCTCCCATCCAAGTACTAACCAGGCCCGACCCTGCTTAGCTTCCGAGATCAGACGAGATCGGGCGTTCTCAAAGTGGTATGGCCGTAAGCGAAATCTGCTGCCAAAAACGGGCTATTTAAAAGGTTAGAACATTAGTGAAGTAAACTAAAAAGCTTACAGCACCTGGTATTCCCAGGCGGTCTCCCATCCAAGTAGTAACCAGGCCCGACCCTGCTTAGCTTCCGAGATCAGACGAGATCGGGCGTTCTCAAAGTGGTATGGCCGTAAGCGAAATCTGCTGCCAAAAACGGGCTATTTAAAAGGTTAGAACATTAGTGAAGTAAACTAAAAAGCTTACAGCACCTGGTATTCCCAGGCGGTCTCCCATCCAAGTACTAACCAGGCCCGACCCTGCTTAGCTTCCGAGATCAGACGAGATCGGGCGTTCTCAAAGTGGTATGGCCGTAAGCGAAATCTGCTGCAAAAACGGGCTATTTAAAAGGTTAGAACATTAGTGAAGTAAACTAAAAAGCTTACAGCACCTGGTATTCCCAGGCGGTCTCCCATCCAAGTACTAACCAGGCCCGACCCTGCTTAGCTTCCGAGAATCAGACGAGATCGGGCGTTCTCAAAGTGGTATGGCCGTAAGCGAAATCTGCTGCCAAAAACGGGCTATTTAAAAGGTTAGAACATTAGTGAAGTAAACTAAAAAGCTTACAGCACCTGGTATTCCCAGGCGGTCTCCCATCCAAGTACTAACCAGGCCCGACCCTGCTTAGCTTCCGAGATCAGACGAGATCGGGCGTTCTCAAAGTGGTATGGCCGTAAGCGAAAACTGCTGCCAAAAACGGGCTTTTTGAAGAAATTCATAGAATTTTTCAGGCCTTCTGAAGAAACTCTGCTCCCAAGACCGGGCATGTTGACAAACTCACAGAATATATCAGGCTTTTTGAAGAATCTCATGGACTCTTTTTTTTTTTTTTTTTTTTTTTTTAAACCAAAAATGCTTACAGCACCTGGTATTCCCA
>JAJAVR010000059.1:22500-30000 GCA_021554675.1 Leuciscus idus
TTTAAAAGGTTAGAACATTAGTGAAGTAAACTAAAAAGCTTACAGCACCTGGTATTCCCAGGCGGTCTCCCATCCAAGTAGTAACCAGGCCCGACCCTGCTTAGCTTCCGAGATCAGACGAGATCGGGCGTTCTCAAAGTGGTATGGCCGTAAGCGAAATCTGCTGCCAAAAACGGGCTATTTAAAAGGTTAGAACATTAGTGAAGTAAACTAAAAAGCTTACAGCACCTGGTATTCCCAGGCGGTCTCCCATCCAAGTACTAACCAGGCCCGACCCTGCTTAGCTTCCGAGATCAGACGAGATCGGGCGTTCTCAAAGTGGTATGGCCGTAAGCGAAATCTGCTGCCAAAAACGGGCTATTTAAAAGGTTAGAACATTAGTGAAGTAAACTAAAAAGCTTACAGCACCTGGTATTCCCAGGCGGTCTCCCATCCAAGTACTAACCAGGCCCGACCCTGCTTAGCTTCCGAGATCAGACGAGATCGGGCGTTCTCAAAGTGGTATGGCCGTAAGCGAAATCTGCTGCCCAAAACGGGCTATTTAAAAGGTTAGAACATTAGTGAAGTAAACTAAAAAGCTTACAGCACCTGGTATTCCCAGGCGGTCTCCCATCCAAGTACTAACCAGGCCCGACCCTGCTTAGCTTCCGAGATCAGACGAGATCGGGCGTTCTCAAAGTGGTATGGCCGTAAGCGAAAACTGCTGCCAAAAACGGGCTTTTTGAAGAAATTCATAGAATTTTTCAGGCCTTCTGAAGAAACTCTGCTCCCAAGACCGGGCATGTTGACAAACTCACAGAATATATCAGGCTTTTTGAAGAATCTCATGGACTCTTTTTTTTTTTTTTTTTTTTTTTTAAACCAAAAATGCTTACAGCACCTGGTATTCCCAGGCGGTCTCCCATCCAAGTACTAACCAGGCCCGACCCTGCTTAGCTTCCGAGATCAGACGAGATCGGGCGTTCTCAAAGTGGTATGGCCGTAAGCGAAAACTGCTGCCAAAAACGGGCTTTTTGAAGAAATTCATAGAATTTTTCAGGCCTTCTGAAGAAACTCTGCTCCCAAGACCGGGCATGTTGACAAACTCACAGAATATATCAGGCTTTTTGAAGAATCTCATGGACTCTTTTTTTTTTTTTTTTTTTTTTTTAAACCAAAAATGCTTACAGCACCTGGTATTCCCAGGCGGTCTCCCATCCAAGTACTAACCAGGCCCGACCCTGCTTAGCTTCCGAGATCAGACGAGATCGGGCGTTCTCAAAGTGGTATGGCCGTAAGCGAAATCTGCTGCCCAAAACGGGCTATTTAAAAGGTTAGAACATTAGTGAAGTAAACTAAAAAGCTTACAGCACCTGGTATTCCCAGGCGGTCTCCCATCCAAGTACTAACCAGGCCCGACCCTGCTTAGCTTCCGAGATCAGACGAGATCGGGCGTTCTCAAAGTGGTATGGCCGTAAGCGAAATCTGCTGCCAAAAACGGGCTATTTAAAAGGTTAGAACATTAGTGAAGTAAACTAAAAAGCTTACAGCACCTGGTATTCCCAGGCGGTCTCCCATCCAAGTACTAACCAGGCCCGACCCTGCTTAGCTTCCGAGATCAGACGAGATCGGGCGTTCTCAAAGTGGTATGGCCGTAAGCGAAATCTGCTGCCAAAAACGGGCTATTTAAAAGGTTAGAACATTAGTGAAGTAAACTAAAAAGCTTACAGCACCTGGTATTCCCAGGCGGTCTCCCATCCAAGTACTAACCAGGCCCGACCCTGCTTAGCTTCCGAGATCAGACGAGATCGGGCGTTCTCAAAGTGGTATGGCCGTAAGCGAAATCTGCTGCCCAAAACGGGCTATTTAAAAGGTTAGAACATTAGTGAAGTAAACTAAAAAGCTTACAGCACCTGGTATTCCCAGGCGGTCTCCCATCCAAGTACTAACCAGGCCCGACCCTGCTTAGCTTCCGAGATCAGACGAGATCGGGCGTTCTCAAAGTGGTATGGCCGTAAGCGAAAACTGCTGCCAAAAACGGGCTTTTTGAAGAAATTCATAGAATTTTTCAGGCCTTCTGAAGAAACTCTGCTCCCAAGACCGGGCATGTTGACAAACTCACAGAATATATCAGGCTTTTTGAAGAATCTCATGGACTCTTTTTTTTTTTTTTTTTTTTTTTTTAAACCAAAAATGCTTACAGCACCTGGTATTCCCAGGCGGTCTCCCATCCAAGTACTAACCAGGCCCGACCCTGCTTAGCTTCCGAGATCAGACGAGATCGGGCGTTCTCAAAGTGGTATGGCCGTAAGCGAAATCTGCTGCCCAAAACGGGCTATTTAAAAGGTTAGAACATTAGTGAAGTAAACTAAAAAGCTTACAGCACCTGGTATTCCCAGGCGGTCTCCCATCCAAGTACTAACCAGGCCCGACCCTGCTTAGCTTCCGAGATCAGACGAGATCGGGCGTTCTCAAAGTGGTATGGCCGTAAGCGAAATCTGCTGCCAAAAACGGGCTATTTAAAAGGTTAGAACATTAGTGAAGTAAACTAAAAAGCTTACAGCACCTGGTATTCCCAGGCGGTCTCCCATCCAAGTACTAACCAGGCCCGACCCTGCTTAGCTTCCGAGATCAGACGAGATCGGGCGTTCTCAAAGTGGTATGGCCGTAAGCGAAATCTGCTGCCAAAAACGGGCTATTTAAAAGGTTAGAACATTAGTGAAGTAAACTAAAAAGCTTACAGCACCTGGTATTCCCAGGCGGTCTCCCATCCAAGTACTAACCAGGCCCGACCCTGCTTAGCTTCCGAGATCAGACGAGATCGGGCGTTCTCAAAGTGGTATGGCCGTAAGCGAAATCTGCTGCCCAAAACGGGCTATTTAAAAGGTTAGAACATTAGTGAAGTAAACTAAAAAGCTTACAGCACCTGGTATTCCCAGGCGGTCTCCCATCCAAGTACTAACCAGGCCCGACCCTGCTTAGCTTCCGAGATCAGACGAGATCGGGCGTTCTCAAAGTGGTATGGCCGTAAGCGAAATCTGCTGCCAAAAACGGGCTATTTAAAAGGTTAGAACATTAGTGAAGTAAACTAAAAAGCTTACAGCACCTGGTATTCCCAGGCGGTCTCCCATCCAAGTAGTAACCAGGCCCGACCCTGCTTAGCTTCCGAGATCAGACGAGATCGGGCGTTCTCAAAGTGGTATGGCCGTAAGCGAAATCTGCTGCCAAAAACGGGCTATTTAAAAGGTTAGAACATTAGTGAAGTAAACTAAAAAGCTTACAGCACCTGGTATTCCCAGGCGGTCTCCCATCCAAGTACTAACCAGGCCCGACCCTGCTTAGCTTCCGAGATCAGACGAGATCGGGCGTTCTCAAAGTGGTATGGCCGTAAGCGAAATCTGCTGCCAAAAACGGGCTATTTAAAAGGTTAGAACATTAGTGAAGTAAACTAAAAAGCTTACAGCACCTGGTATTCCCAGGCGGTCTCCCATCCAAGTACTAACCAGGCCCGACCCTGCTTAGCTTCCGAGATCAGACGAGATCGGGCGTTCTCAAAGTGGTATGGCCGTAAGCGAAATCTGCTGCCCAAAACGGGCTATTTAAAAGGTTAGAACATTAGTGAAGTAAACTAAAAAGCTTACAGCACCTGGTATTCCCAGGCGGTCTCCCATCCAAGTACTAACCAGGCCCGACCCTGCTTAGCTTCCGAGATCAGACGAGATCGGGCGTTCTCAAAGTGGTATGGCCGTAAGCGAAAACTGCTGCCAAAAACGGGCTTTTTGAAGAAATTCATAGAATTTTTCAGGCCTTCTGAAGAAACTCTGCTCCCAAGACCGGGCATGTTGACAAACTCACAGAATATATCAGGCTTTTTGAAGAATCTCATGGACTCTTTTTTTTTTTTTTTTTTTTTTTTAAACCAAAAATGCTTACAGCACCTGGTATTCCCAGGCGGTCTCCCATCCAAGTACTAACCAGGCCCGACCCTGCTTAGCTTCCGAGATCAGACGAGATCGGGCGTTCTCAAAGTGGTATGGCCGTAAGCGAAAACTGCTGCCAAAAACGGGCTTTTTGAAGAAATTCATAGAATTTTTCAGGCCTTCTGAAGAAACTCTGCTCCCAAGACCGGGCATGTTGACAAACTCACAGAATATATCAGGCTTTTTGAAGAATCTCATGGACTCTTTTTTTTTTTTTTTTTTTTTTTTAAACCAAAAATGCTTACAGCACCTGGTATTCCCAGGCGGTCTCCCATCCAAGTACTAACCAGGCCCGACCCTGCTTAGCTTCCGAGATCAGACGAGATCGGGCGTTCTCAAAGTGGTATGGCCGTAAGCAAAAACTGCTGCCAAAAACGGGCTTTTTGAAGAAATTCATAGAATTTTTCAGGCCTTCTGAAGAAACTCTGCTCCCAAGACCGGGCATGTTGACAAACTCACAGAATATATCAGGCTTTTTGAAGAATCTCATGGACTCTTTTTTTTTTTTTTTTTTTTTTTTAAACCAAAAATGCTTACAGCACCTGGTATTCCCAGGCGGTCTCCCATCCAAGTACTAACCAGGCCCGACCCTGCTTAGCTTCCGAGATCAGACGAGATCGGGCGTTCTCAAAGTGGTATGGCCGTAAGCGAAATCTGCTGCCAAAAACGGGCTATTTAAAAGGTTAGAACATTAGTGAAGTAAACTAAAAAGCTTACAGCACCTGGTATTCCCAGGCGGTCTCCCATCCAAGTACTAACCAGGCCCGACCCTGCTTAGCTTCCGAGATCAGACGAGATCGGGCGTTCTCAAAGTGGTATGGCCGTAAGCGAAATCTGCTGCCCAAAACGGGCTATTTAAAAGGTTAGAACATTAGTGAAGTAAACTAAAAAGCTTACAGCACCTGGTATTCCCAGGCGGTCTCCCATCCAAGTACTAACCAGGCCCGACCCTGCTTAGCTTCCGAGATCAGACGAGATCGGGCGTTCTCAAAGTGGTATGGCCGTAAGCGAAATCTGCTGCCAAAAACGGGCTATTTAAAAGGTTAGAACATTAGTGAAGTAAACTAAAAAGCTTACAGCACCTGGTATTCCCAGGCGGTCTCCCATCCAAGTAGTAACCAGGCCCGACCCTGCTTAGCTTCCGAGATCAGACGAGATCGGGCGTTCTCAAAGTGGTATGGCCGTAAGCGAAATCTGCTGCCAAAAACGGGCTATTTAAAAGGTTAGAACATTAGTGAAGTAAACTAAAAAGCTTACAGCACCTGGTATTCCCAGGCGGTCTCCCATCCAAGTACTAACCAGGCCCGACCCTGCTTAGCTTCCGAGATCAGACGAGATCGGGCGTTCTCAAAGTGGTATGGCCGTAAGCGAAATCTGCTGCCAAAAACGGGCTATTTAAAAGGTTAGAACATTAGTGAAGTAAACTAAAAAGCTTACAGCACCTGGTATTCCCAGGCGGTCTCCCATCCAAGTACTAACCAGGCCCGACCCTGCTTAGCTTCCGAGATCAGACGAGATCGGGCGTTCTCAAAGTGGTATGGCCGTAAGCGAAATCTGCTGCCAAAAACGGGCTATTTAAAAGGTTAGAACATTAGTGAAGTAAACTAAAAAGCTTACAGCACCTGGTATTCCCAGGCGGTCTCCCATCCAAGTACTAACCAGGCCCGACCCTGCTTAGCTTCCGAGATCAGACGAGATCGGGCGTTCTCAAAGTGGTATGGCCGTAAGCGAAAACTGCTGCCAAAAACGGGCTTTTTGAAGAAATTCATAGAATTTTTCAGGCCTTCTGAAGAAACTCTGCTCCCAAGACCGGGCATGTTGACAAACTCACAGAATATATCAGGCTTTTTGAAGAATCTCATGGAATCTTTTTTTTTTTTTTTTTTTTTTTTAAACCAAAAATGCTTACAGCACCTGGTATTCCCAGGCGGTCTCCCATCCAAGTACTAACCAGGCCCGACCCTGCTTAGCTTCCGAGATCAGACGAGATCGGGCGTTCTCAAAGTGGTATGGCCGTAAGCGAAATCTGCTGCCAAAAACGGGCTATTTAAAAGGTTAGAACATTAGTGAAGTAAACTAAAAAGCTTACAGCACCTGGTATTCCCAGGCGGTCTCCCATCCAAGTACTAACCAGGCCCGACCCTGCTTAGCTTCCGAGATCAGACGAGATCGGGCGTTCTCAAAGTGGTATGGCCGTAAGCGAAAACTGCTGCCAAAAACGGGCTTTTTGAAGAAATTCATAGAATTTTTCAGGCCTTCTGAAGAAACTCTGCTCCCAAGACCGGGCATGTTGACAAACTCACAGAATATATCAGGCTTTTTGAAGAATCTCATGGACTCTTTTTTTTTTTTTTTTTTTTTTTTAAACCAAAAATGCTTACAGCACCTGGTATTCCCAGGCGGTCTCCCATCCAAGTACTAACCAGGCCCGACCCTGCTTAGCTTCCGAGATCAGACGAGATCGGGCGTTCTCAAAGTGGTATGGCCGTAAGCGAAATCTGCTGCCCAAAACGGGCTATTTAAAAGGTTAGAACATTAGTGAAGTAAACTAAAAAGCTTACAGCACCTGGTATTCCCAGGCGGTCTCCCATCCAAGTACTAACCAGGCCCGACCCTGCTTAGCTTCCGAGATCAGACGAGATCGGGCGTTCTCAAAGTGGTATGGCCGTAAGCGAAATCTGCTGCCAAAAACGGGCTATTTAAAAGGTTAGAACATTAGTGAAGTAAACTAAAAAGCTTACAGCACCTGGTATTCCCAGGCGGTCTCCCATCCAAGTACTAACCAGGCCCGACCCTGCTTAGCTTCCGAGATCAGACGAGATCGGGCGTTCTCAAAGTGGTATGGCCGTAAGCGAAATCTGCTGCCAAAAACGGGCTATTTAAAAGGTTAGAACATTAGTGAAGTAAACTAAAAAGCTTACAGCACCTGGTATTCCCAGGCGGTCTCCCATCCAAGTACTAACCAGGCCCGACCCTGCTTAGCTTCCGAGATCAGACGAGATCGGGCGTTCTCAAAGTGGTATGGCCGTAAGCGAAATCTGCTGCCCAAAACGGGCTATTTAAAAGGTTAGAACATTAGTGAAGTAAACTAAAAAGCTTACAGCACCTGGTATTCCCAGGCGGTCTCCCATCCAAGTACTAACCAGGCCCGACCCTGCTTAGCTTCCGAGATCAGACGAGATCGGGCGTTCTCAAAGTGGTATGGCCGTAAGCGAAATCTGCTGCCAAAAACGGGCTATTTAAAAGGTTAGAACATTAGTGAAGTAAACTAAAAAGCTTACAGCACCTGGTATTCCCAGGCGGTCTCCCATCCAAGTAGTAACCAGGCCCGACCCTGCTTAGCTTCCGAGATCAGACGAGATCGGGCGTTCTCAAAGTGGTATGGCCGTAAGCGAAATCTGCTGCCAAAAACGGGCTATTTAAAAGGTTAGAACATTAGTGAAGTAAACTAAAAAGCTTACAGCACCTGGTATTCCCAGGCGGTCTCCCATCCAAGTACTAACCAGGCCCGACCCTGCTTAGCTTCCGAGATCAGACGAGA
>JAJAVR010000059.1:37500-62500 GCA_021554675.1 Leuciscus idus
CACATTGTTTCTCCTACCTTCTTTTCATCCATTCCCATTAAAACACCCAAAATCTTTATTTCTTTTGTTTCCTTAAAAGCAAAATTGTCTGTTAAATCGGCCGCCCCTCCAAATTTCATATATACTGTTTTTTCTCCATTTACTTTGGCTCCTGATCCTTTACAAAACATCTCTACTATTCTCATTGCATTTTTAACACTCTCTACATCCTTTACCATCACTGTAGTATCATCTGCATATTGAAATATTTTGTTCTTTTCTCCCTCCACACCTATTCCTTTTATTCCCTCTTCTTGTTTTATGGCTAGACCTAGTGGCTCCGAAACTAAAGAATATAAAAGAGCTGACAGCGGACATCCTTGCCTTATCGATCTAGTAATTTTGAAACATTGTGTTAAAAACCCATTACATTTAATTTTCGTTATCGCTCCTTTGTATAAAATTCTAATCCATTTAATAAAATTCCCTCCAAAACCAAAACTCTTTAAAACACCAAATAAAAATTCATGTTCCACTCTGTCAAACGCTTTTTCAAAATCTAAACTAATTATATACCCTTTTCTGTTCTTTTCATGCATGTACCTTATCATATCTTTTATGCCAATTGTTGTATCTGCGATATCTTTTCCTTTAACCCCATACACTTGATTTGTTTTAATTATACTCGGCATTATTTCTTTTAATCTGTTTGCTAAAATTTTTGTTAAAATCTTCAAGTCAGTGTTGAGCATTGTAATTGGTCTGTAATTCTTTAAATCTACTTTTTCTCCTTTTCTTTTATATATCAATTTCATTAAACCCAATCCCATTCTTTGATTAATCTCCCCTTTTCTAAAAACCTCTTCATATACTTCTTTTAAAATGTTGGTCAGAAATTCTTTAAAAACAATATAAAACTCACTCCCCAAACCATCTATACCTGGACTTTTATTTTTATTTAATTCACTTATTGCTCTTTTTATCTCTTCCTCTCTTATGTCTTGATCACACTCTTTTTTATCCTCTTCTCCTATTTTTGTTTTTATTTGCTTCAAAAGTTCTCGCTTTTCTTCCTCTTTTACCCCTTCTGTATTGAATAACTTTTCATAATACATTTTTATTTCTTTTAATATTTCCTCATTCGTTTCTACTATTTCACCACTTCCTCCCCTTATTCCTTTTATAATTTCAGCTTTTCCTCTTCTTTTTTCTAGATCAAAGAAAAACTTTGTGCACTTTTCTCCTTCTACTACATATTTGGCCTTACTTCTTAACATTGCCCCTTTGTATTTCTTTTCTTCCATTTCCTTCAAACTTCCCTCTATTTCTTTTATTTTTTGTATATCTGTTCCTTTCTCATTTAACTCTTTTTCTAATTTTTCTCTTATTTCTCTTTCCTTACTTTTCCTGCATTTCTGTATTAACCCACAGTACTTTATTGTATGCTTTTTCACTAAATACTTCACATTTTCCCACCATATTCTTTTATCTTCCTTGTACATTCCATTTTCTTTTTCCTTTTCAATGATTTCCTTAACACTTAAAACATAATCTTCATTCTTTAAAACCTCTGTGTTTAAAACCCATACTCCCGGCCCTCTTTTCATTGTACTCCAGTCTATTTCTATAAAAATTGGCTTATGATCACTTAAGCTTGTTTCTTCATGTTTTATTTTTCCTATAAAACCTTCTATATTCCTGGTACATAAAATAAAATCTATTCTTGTTTTACGCATAAAATTCCCAACCAATTGTCTCCTTGAATATTCTTTTTTCTTTTCATTTCTCTCTCTCCATATATCAACCATATTGTTTTCTTCCATTAGCACTTTCAACTCTTTCCTTCCTTGATCCGTTTTGAAAACCATTCCCTCTGCCATATCTAATCTACTAAAAACCGTGTTAAAATCACCCATCATAATAACTTCTTTGTGCTTTTTAAAAAATCCCCTCAATCCATTAAAATACTCTTTCTTTTCTTTCTCTTCTGTGGGAGCATGTACATTTACTACAATTACTTTCTTCTCTTCATACTCCATTTCCACCGCTATGCATTTCCCATCTTTATCCTTATACACTATTTTACATGTTACACCTCTGTTTTCTTTTATTAAAACTGCCACTCCTCTGCCCATTCTACCATCCCCGTTGTTAAATAAAATTTCCCCATTCCATCTTTTCCTTATTTCACTTATAACCCCTTCTCTCCAGTTAGTTTCTTGTAAAAAAATCACATCCTCTCCTTTACACATTTCTTTCACTTTTTCAAATTTTCTTATGTCTAAAAGTCCTCTAGCGTTAAAAGTAACAATTCTTAAAAGCATGAAACATATAAAAACATTGATAAAACCCATCATTTCAGTTCATTCTCCTGCAAATCCTTTAACACCTCATACTTATTCCCAGTCTCAATTAAGTCTTCTTTAAGTGTTTTTTTCCTAGCAGTCTCTAAATTGGGCGTTACCTTGATTGGTCTTCTTCTTTTAGTTGACTTCAGTTGTTTCTCTTCTTCTGCTTTTCCCCCTTCACTTTCCTTTACAGCCACTTGTTCTTTATTCCTTTGATCATTAAGTTCCACAGTGTCCAACTCACTTTGCAAACTTTCAGTCACATCCATTTGTGTACATGTTTCCTCCTCTTGTTGTGATTGTATTTCATGCCCATTACATTCTTCCTCTTGATCCTCAGTATCCTTATTCTCTGTTGATTCATTGTTTTGTAGTCCTCTTAATTCCTCCTCTTGCTCTTCGTTGTCTCGTTCATGCATCTGCCCGTCTACCTGCTGCTCCTCCTCCTCTCTCCCCATCCAACACTCACACTTGTTTAAAACCAAATTACACTCCGGGCACCTTACTGCGTTGCAGTCTCTCGCGAAGTGCCCCCTCTCCTCGCACTTAAAACACTTAAAGTCCGGACAATCCTTTACCACATGGTCTGGGCTCATGCACAGCCGACAGGTCTTCACCTGGTGGCTGTGCATCACCCGGAAATATTGTGGGCCCTCTGCCGTCTCTATTTTTGTGCTGTACGGGAGGGAGGCAACTTCCTTCGGGAATCGTGTTTTTACAAACCTTGTCCCGTCCTCAATACTGGTGCCCGGATACATTCTCCGTTTAATTTTAGAGATGGGGGTTACTCCCCATCCCTCCAGTTTGTTTAAAATCTCCTCGTCAGCAGTGTAAACGGGCAGATGCATGAAGGAGACAACGTACTCCCGGTTTTGCAGTCTTTTAACTTCACAGTCAATGCCATTTATTTTCAATCCATCCATTAAAAACTCGATGTCATCCTCGTGTTCCAGCGTTACCTCGTATTCCTTCACTCTTTTGGGCCTGACTGCTAAAATCCTTCCTTCTCCAATCTCCTCCGTCAATGCTTTAATGATGTCCACCGCCCTCGCGTCTTTCACATGTCCTACATCCACCGTTACAGTTGCTTCTTTTAAGTATACTCTCTTTCCACCTTCTTTCCTTACATCTTGATCGATTCCACTGCCATCTCGTTGTCGTTTCCCCAGTCCAGTGTCGTTTGCCGTGCGTGTTCCTCCAGCCAGTCCATTGTCGTTTGCCAAGCGTGTTCCTCCAGCCAGTCCAGTGTCGTTTGCCATGCGTGTTCCTCCAGCCAGTCCAGTGTCGTTTGCCATGCGTGTTCCTCCAGCCAGTCCAGTGTCGTTTGCCATTAATCCATCCATTATAAATAAAAGAACAAAAACACGCTTAAACTCCCCCCAAACAGCGTAAGCTGCTGGGAGGAAAACTCAAACAAAAACAAAAAAACAAAAAAAAGACTATTATTTTCAAAAAACAAAACTAAATTAAACGGAAAATTGGTGAGCCTATCTCACCTACTGCAAACTACAAACTGCCACGTCACTTCCTGTTTGCTCAATAGCGCCCTCAAAGTGGTATGGCCGTAAGCAAAAACTGCTGCCAAAAACGGGCTTTTTGAAGAAATTCATAGAATTTTTCAGGCCTTCTGAAGAAACTCTGCTCCCAAGACCGGGCATGTTGACAAACTCACAGAATATATCAGGCTTTTTGAAGAATCTCATGGACTCTTTTTTTTTTTTTTTTTTTTTTTTAAACCAAAAATGCTTACAGCACCTGGTATTCCCAGGCGGTCTCCCATCCAAGTACTAACCAGGCCCGACCCTGCTTAGCTTCCGAGATCAGACGAGATCGGGCGTTCTCAAAGTGGTATGGCCGTAAGCGAAATCTGCTGCCAAAAACGGGCTATTTAAAAGGTTAGAACATTAGTGAAGTAAACTAAAAAGCTTACAGCACCTGGTATTCCCAGGCGGTCTCCCATCCAAGTACTAACCAGGCCCGACCCTGCTTAGCTTCCGAGATCAGACGAGATCGGGCGTTCTCAAAGTGGTATGGCCGTAAGCGAAATCTGCTGCCAAAAACGGGCTATTTAAAAGGTTAGAACATTAGTGAAGTAAACTAAAAAGCTTACAGCACCTGGTATTCCCAGGCGGTCTCCCATCCAAGTACTAACCAGGCCCGACCCTGCTTAGCTTCCGAGATCAGACGAGATCGGGCGTTCTCAAAGTGGTATGGCCGTAAGCGAAATCTGCTGCCCAAAACGGGCTATTTAAAAGGTTAGAACATTAGTGAAGTAAACTAAAAAGCTTACAGCACCTGGTATTCCCAGGCGGTCTCCCATCCAAGTACTAACCAGGCCCGACCCTGCTTAGCTTCCGAGATCAGACGAGATCGGGCGTTCTCAAAGTGGTATGGCCGTAAGCGAAATCTGCTGCCAAAAACGGGCTATTTAAAAGGTTAGAACATTAGTGAAGTAAACTAAAAAGCTTACAGCACCTGGTATTCCCAGGCGGTCTCCCATCCAAGTAGTAACCAGGCCCGACCCTGCTTAGCTTCCGAGATCAGACGAGATCGGGCGTTCTCAAAGTGGTATGGCCGTAAGCGAAATCTGCTGCCAAAAACGGGCTATTTAAAAGGTTAGAACATTAGTGAAGTAAACTAAAAAGCTTACAGCACCTGGTATTCCCAGGCGGTCTCCCATCCAAGTACTAACCAGGCCCGACCCTGCTTAGCTTCCGAGATCAGACGAGATCGGGCGTTCTCAAAGTGGTATGGCCGTAAGCGAAATCTGCTGCCAAAAACGGGCTATTTAAAAGGTTAGAACATTAGTGAAGTAAACTAAAAAGCTTACAGCACCTGGTATTCCCAGGCGGTCTCCCATCCAAGTACTAACCAGGCCCGACCCTGCTTAGCTTCCGAGATCAGACGAGATCGGGCGTTCTCAAAGTGGTATGGCCGTAAGCGAAATCTGCTGCCAAAAACGGGCTATTTAAAAGGTTAGAACATTAGTGAAGTAAACTAAAAAGCTTACAGCACCTGGTATTCCCAGGCGGTCTCCCATCCAAGTACTAACCAGGCCCGACCCTGCTTAGCTTCCGAGATCAGACGAGATCGGGCGTTCTCAAAGTGGTATGGCCGTAAGCGAAAACTGCTGCCAAAAACGGGCTTTTTGAAGAAATTCATAGAATTTTTCAGGCCTTCTGAAGAAACTCTGCTCCCAAGACCGGGCATGTTGACAAACTCACAGAATATATCAGGCTTTTTGAAGAATCTCATGGACTCTTTTTTTTTTTTTTTTTTTTTTTTAAACCAAAAATGCTTACAGCACCTGGTATTCCCAGGCGGTCTCCCATCCAAGTACTAACCAGGCCCGACCCTGCTTAGCTTCCGAGATCAGACGAGATCGGGCGTTCTCAAAGTGGTATGGCCGTAAGCGAAAACTGCTGCCAAAAACGGGCTTTTTGAAGAAATTCATAGAATTTTTCAGGCCTTCTGAAGAAACTCTGCTCCCAAGACCGGGCATGTTGACAAACTCACAGAATATATCAGGCTTTTTGAAGAATCTCATGGACTCTTTTTTTTTTTTTTTTTTTTTTTTAAACCAAAAATGCTTACAGCACCTGGTATTCCCAGGCGGTCTCCCATCCAAGTACTAACCAGGCCCGACCCTGCTTAGCTTCCGAGATCAGACGAGATCGGGCGTTCTCAAAGTGGTATGGCCGTAAGCAAAAACTGCTGCCAAAAACGGGCTTTTTGAAGAAATTCATAGAATTTTTCAGGCCTTCTGAAGAAACTCTGCTCCCAAGACCGGGCATGTTGACAAACTCACAGAATATATCAGGCTTTTTGAAGAATCTCATGGACTCTTTTTTTTTTTTTTTTTTTTTTTTAAACCAAAAATGCTTACAGCACCTGGTATTCCCAGGCGGTCTCCCATCCAAGTACTAACCAGGCCCGACCCTGCTTAGCTTCCGAGATCAGACGAGATCGGGCGTTCTCAAAGTGGTATGGCCGTAAGCGAAATCTGCTGCCAAAAACGGGCTATTTAAAAGGTTAGAACATTAGTGAAGTAAACTAAAAAGCTTACAGCACCTGGTATTCCCAGGCGGTCTCCCATCCAAGTACTAACCAGGCCCGACCCTGCTTAGCTTCCGAGATCAGACGAGATCGGGCGTTCTCAAAGTGGTATGGCCGTAAGCGAAATCTGCTGCCCAAAACGGGCTATTTAAAAGGTTAGAACATTAGTGAAGTAAACTAAAAAGCTTACAGCACCTGGTATTCCCAGGCGGTCTCCCATCCAAGTACTAACCAGGCCCGACCCTGCTTAGCTTCCGAGATCAGACGAGATCGGGCGTTCTCAAAGTGGTATGGCCGTAAGCGAAATCTGCTGCCAAAAACGGGCTATTTAAAAGGTTAGAACATTAGTGAAGTAAACTAAAAAGCTTACAGCACCTGGTATTCCCAGGCGGTCTCCCATCCAAGTAGTAACCAGGCCCGACCCTGCTTAGCTTCCGAGATCAGACGAGATCGGGCGTTCTCAAAGTGGTATGGCCGTAAGCGAAATCTGCTGCCAAAAACGGGCTATTTAAAAGGTTAGAACATTAGTGAAGTAAACTAAAAAGCTTACAGCACCTGGTATTCCCAGGCGGTCTCCCATCCAAGTACTAACCAGGCCCGACCCTGCTTAGCTTCCGAGATCAGACGAGATCGGGCGTTCTCAAAGTGGTATGGCCGTAAGCGAAATCTGCTGCCAAAAACGGGCTATTTAAAAGGTTAGAACATTAGTGAAGTAAACTAAAAAGCTTACAGCACCTGGTATTCCCAGGCGGTCTCCCATCCAAGTACTAACCAGGCCCGACCCTGCTTAGCTTCCGAGATCAGACGAGATCGGGCGTTCTCAAAGTGGTATGGCCGTAAGCGAAATCTGCTGCCAAAAACGGGCTATTTAAAAGGTTAGAACATTAGTGAAGTAAACTAAAAAGCTTACAGCACCTGGTATTCCCAGGCGGTCTCCCATCCAAGTACTAACCAGGCCCGACCCTGCTTAGCTTCCGAGATCAGACGAGATCGGGCGTTCTCAAAGTGGTATGGCCGTAAGCGAAAACTGCTGCCAAAAACGGGCTTTTTGAAGAAATTCATAGAATTTTTCAGGCCTTCTGAAGAAACTCTGCTCCCAAGACCGGGCATGTTGACAAACTCACAGAATATATCAGGCTTTTTGAAGAATCTCATGGACTCTTTTTTTTTTTTTTTTTTTTTTTTAAACCAAAAATGCTTACAGCACCTGGTATTCCCAGGCGGTCTCCCATCCAAGTACTAACCAGGCCCGACCCTGCTTAGCTTCCGAGATCAGACGAGATCGGGCGTTCTCAAAGTGGTATGGCCGTAAGCGAAATCTGCTGCCAAAAACGGGCTATTTAAAAGGTTAGAACATTAGTGAAGTAAACTAAAAAGCTTACAGCACCTGGTATTCCCAGGCGGTCTCCCATCCAAGTACTAACCAGGCCCGACCCTGCTTAGCTTCCGAGATCAGACGAGATCGGGCGTTCTCAAAGTGGTATGGCCGTAAGCGAAAACTGCTGCCAAAAACGGGCTTTTTGAAGAAATTCATAGAATTTTTCAGGCCTTCTGAAGAAACTCTGCTCCCAAGACCGGGCATGTTGACAAACTCACAGAATATATCAGGCTTTTTGAAGAATCTCATGGACTCTTTTTTTTTTTTTTTTTTTTTTTTAAACCAAAAATGCTTACAGCACCTGGTATTCCCAGGCGGTCTCCCATCCAAGTACTAACCAGGCCCGACCCTGCTTAGCTTCCGAGATCAGACGAGATCGGGCGTTCTCAAAGTGGTATGGCCGTAAGCGAAATCTGCTGCCCAAAACGGGCTATTTAAAAGGTTAGAACATTAGTGAAGTAAACTAAAAAGCTTACAGCACCTGGTATTCCCAGGCGGTCTCCCATCCAAGTACTAACCAGGCCCGACCCTGCTTAGCTTCCGAGATCAGACGAGATCGGGCGTTCTCAAAGTGGTATGGCCGTAAGCGAAATCTGCTGCCAAAAACGGGCTATTTAAAAGGTTAGAACATTAGTGAAGTAAACTAAAAAGCTTACAGCACCTGGTATTCCCAGGCGGTCTCCCATCCAAGTACTAACCAGGCCCGACCCTGCTTAGCTTCCGAGATCAGACGAGATCGGGCGTTCTCAAAGTGGTATGGCCGTAAGCGAAATCTGCTGCCAAAAACGGGCTATTTAAAAGGTTAGAACATTAGTGAAGTAAACTAAAAAGCTTACAGCACCTGGTATTCCCAGGCGGTCTCCCATCCAAGTACTAACCAGGCCCGACCCTGCTTAGCTTCCGAGATCAGACGAGATCGGGCGTTCTCAAAGTGGTATGGCCGTAAGCGAAATCTGCTGCCCAAAACGGGCTATTTAAAAGGTTAGAACATTAGTGAAGTAAACTAAAAAGCTTACAGCACCTGGTATTCCCAGGCGGTCTCCCATCCAAGTACTAACCAGGCCCGACCCTGCTTAGCTTCCGAGATCAGACGAGATCGGGCGTTCTCAAAGTGGTATGGCCGTAAGCGAAATCTGCTGCCAAAAACGGGCTATTTAAAAGGTTAGAACATTAGTGAAGTAAACTAAAAAGCTTACAGCACCTGGTATTCCCAGGCGGTCTCCCATCCAAGTAGTAACCAGGCCCGACCCTGCTTAGCTTCCGAGATCAGACGAGATCGGGCGTTCTCAAAGTGGTATGGCCGTAAGCGAAATCTGCTGCCAAAAACGGGCTATTTAAAAGGTTAGAACATTAGTGAAGTAAACTAAAAAGCTTACAGCACCTGGTATTCCCAGGCGGTCTCCCATCCAAGTACTAACCAGGCCCGACCCTGCTTAGCTTCCGAGATCAGACGAGATCGGGCGTTCTCAAAGTGGTATGGCCGTAAGCGAAATCTGCTGCCAAAAACGGGCTATTTAAAAGGTTAGAACATTAGTGAAGTAAACTAAAAAGCTTACAGCACCTGGTATTCCCAGGCGGTCTCCCATCCAAGTACTAACCAGGCCCGACCCTGCTTAGCTTCCGAGATCAGACGAGATCGGGCGTTCTCAAAGTGGTATGGCCGTAAGCGAAATCTGCTGCCCAAAACGGGCTATTTAAAAGGTTAGAACATTAGTGAAGTAAACTAAAAAGCTTACAGCACCTGGTATTCCCAGGCGGTCTCCCATCCAAGTACTAACCAGGCCCGACCCTGCTTAGCTTCCGAGATCAGACGAGATCGGGCGTTCTCAAAGTGGTATGGCCGTAAGCGAAATCTGCTGCCAAAAACGGGCTATTTAAAAGGTTAGAACATTAGTGAAGTAAACTAAAAAGCTTACAGCACCTGGTATTCCCAGGCGGTCTCCCATCCAAGTAGTAACCAGGCCCGACCCTGCTTAGCTTCCGAGATCAGACGAGATCGGGCGTTCTCAAAGTGGTATGGCCGTAAGCGAAATCTGCTGCCAAAAACGGGCTATTTAAAAGGTTAGAACATTAGTGAAGTAAACTAAAAAGCTTACAGCACCTGGTATTCCCAGGCGGTCTCCCATCCAAGTAGTAACCAGGCCCGACCCTGCTTAGCTTCCGAGATCAGACGAGATCGGGCGTTCTCAAAGTGGTATGGCCGTAAGCGAAATCTGCTGCCAAAAACGGGCTATTTAAAAGGTTAGAACATTAGTGAAGTAAACTAAAAAGCTTACAGCACCTGGTATTCCCAGGCGGTCTCCCATCCAAGTACTAACCAGGCCCGACCCTGCTTAGCTTCCGAGATCAGACGAGATCGGGCGTTCTCAAAGTGGTATGGCCGTAAGCGAAATCTGCTGCCAAAAACGGGCTATTTAAAAGGTTAGAACATTAGTGAAGTAAACTAAAAAGCTTACAGCACCTGGTATTCCCAGGCGGTCTCCCATCCAAGTACTAACCAGGCCCGACCCTGCTTAGCTTCCGAGATCAGACGAGATCGGGCGTTCTCAAAGTGGTATGGCCGTAAGCGAAATCTGCTGCCCAAAACGGGCTATTTAAAAGGTTAGAACATTAGTGAAGTAAACTAAAAAGCTTACAGCACCTGGTATTCCCAGGCGGTCTCCCATCCAAGTACTAACCAGGCCCGACCCTGCTTAGCTTCCGAGATCAGACGAGATCGGGCGTTCTCAAAGTGGTATGGCCGTAAGCGAAATCTGCTGCCAAAAACGGGCTATTTAAAAGGTTAGAACATTAGTGAAGTAAACTAAAAAGCTTACAGCACCTGGTATTCCCAGGCGGTCTCCCATCCAAGTAGTAACCAGGCCCGACCCTGCTTAGCTTCCGAGATCAGACGAGATCGGGCGTTCTCAAAGTGGTATGGCCGTAAGCGAAATCTGCTGCCAAAAACGGGCTATTTAAAAGGTTAGAACATTAGTGAAGTAAACTAAAAAGCTTACAGCACCTGGTATTCCCAGGCGGTCTCCCATCCAAGTACTAACCAGGCCCGACCCTGCTTAGCTTCCGAGATCAGACGAGATCGGGCGTTCTCAAAGTGGTATGGCCGTAAGCGAAATCTGCTGCCAAAAACGGGCTATTTAAAAGGTTAGAACATTAGTGAAGTAAACTAAAAAGCTTACAGCACCTGGTATTCCCAGGCGGTCTCCCATCCAAGTACTAACCAGGCCCGACCCTGCTTAGCTTCCGAGATCAGACGAGATCGGGCGTTCTCAAAGTGGTATGGCCGTAAGCGAAATCTGCTGCCAAAAACGGGCTATTTAAAAGGTTAGAACATTAGTGAAGTAAACTAAAAAGCTTACAGCACCTGGTATTCCCAGGCGGTCTCCCATCCAAGTACTAACCAGGCCCGACCCTGCTTAGCTTCCGAGATCAGACGAGATCGGGCGTTCTCAAAGTGGTATGGCCGTAAGCGAAAACTGCTGCCAAAAACGGGCTTTTTGAAGAAATTCATAGAATTTTTCAGGCCTTCTGAAGAAACTCTGCTCCCAAGACCGGGCATGTTGACAAACTCACAGAATATATCAGGCTTTTTGAAGAATCTCATGGACTCTTTTTTTTTTTTTTTTTTTTTTTTAAACCAAAAATGCTTACAGCACCTGGTATTCCCAGGCGGTCTCCCATCCAAGTACTAACCAGGCCCGACCCTGCTTAGCTTCCGAGATCAGACGAGATCGGGCGTTCTCAAAGTGGTATGGCCGTAAGCGAAATCTGCTGCCCAAAACGGGCTATTTAAAAGGTTAGAACATTAGTGAAGTAAACTAAAAAGCTTACAGCACCTGGTATTCCCAGGCGGTCTCCCATCCAAGTACTAACCAGGCCCGACCCTGCTTAGCTTCCGAGATCAGACGAGATCGGGCGTTCTCAAAGTGGTATGGCCGTAAGCGAAATCTGCTGCCAAAAACGGGCTATTTAAAAGGTTAGAACATTAGTGAAGTAAACTAAAAAGCTTACAGCACCTGGTATTCCCAGGCGGTCTCCCATCCAAGTACTAACCAGGCCCGACCCTGCTTAGCTTCCGAGATCAGACGAGATCGGGCGTTCTCAAAGTGGTATGGCCGTAAGCGAAATCTGCTGCCAAAAACGGGCTATTTAAAAGGTTAGAACATTAGTGAAGTAAACTAAAAAGCTTACAGCACCTGGTATTCCCAGGCGGTCTCCCATCCAAGTACTAACCAGGCCCGACCCTGCTTAGCTTCCGAGATCAGACGAGATCGGGCGTTCTCAAAGTGGTATGGCCGTAAGCGAAATCTGCTGCCCAAAACGGGCTATTTAAAAGGTTAGAACATTAGTGAAGTAAACTAAAAAGCTTACAGCACCTGGTATTCCCAGGCGGTCTCCCATCCAAGTACTAACCAGGCCCGACCCTGCTTAGCTTCCGAGATCAGACGAGATCGGGCGTTCTCAAAGTGGTATGGCCGTAAGCGAAATCTGCTGCCAAAAACGGGCTATTTAAAAGGTTAGAACATTAGTGAAGTAAACTAAAAAGCTTACAGCACCTGGCATTCCCAGGCGGTCTCCCATCCAAGTAGTAACCAGGCCCGACCCTGCTTAGCTTCCGAGATCAGACGAGATCGGGCGTTCTCAAAGTGGTATGGCCGTAAGCGAAATCTGCTGCCAAAAACGGGCTATTTAAAAGGTTAGAACATTAGTGAAGTAAACTAAAAAGCTTACAGCACCTGGTATTCCCAGGCGGTCTCCCATCCAAGTACTAACCAGGCCCGACCCTGCTTAGCTTCCGAGATCAGACGAGATCGGGCGTTCTCAAAGTGGTATGGCCGTAAGCGAAATCTGCTGCCAAAAACGGGCTATTTAAAAGGTTAGAACATTAGTGAAGTAAACTAAAAAGCTTACAGCACCTGGTATTCCCAGGCGGTCTCCCATCCAAGTACTAACCAGGCCCGACCCTGCTTAGCTTCCGAGATCAGACGAGATCGGGCGTTCTCAAAGTGGTATGGCCGTAAGCGAAATCTGCTGCCCAAAACGGGCTATTTAAAAGGTTAGAACATTAGTGAAGTAAACTAAAAAGCTTACAGCACCTGGTATTCCCAGGCGGTCTCCCATCCAAGTACTAACCAGGCCCGACCCTGCTTAGCTTCCGAGATCAGACGAGATCGGGCGTTCTCAAAGTGGTATGGCCGTAAGCGAAATCTGCTGCCAAAAACGGGCTATTTAAAAGGTTAGAACATTAGTGAAGTAAACTAAAAAGCTTACAGCACCTGGTATTCCCAGGCGGTCTCCCATCCAAGTAGTAACCAGGCCCGACCCTGCTTAGCTTCCGAGATCAGACGAGATCGGGCGTTCTCAAAGTGGTATGGCCGTAAGCGAAATCTGCTGCCAAAAACGGGCTATTTAAAAGGTTAGAACATTAGTGAAGTAAACTAAAAAGCTTACAGCACCTGGTATTCCCAGGCGGTCTCCCATCCAAGTACTAACCAGGCCCGACCCTGCTTAGCTTCCGAGATCAGACGAGATCGGGCGTTCTCAAAGTGGTATGGCCGTAAGCGAAATCTGCTGCCAAAAACGGGCTATTTAAAAGGTTAGAACATTAGTGAAGTAAACTAAAAAGCTTACAGCACCTGGTATTCCCAGGCGGTCTCCCATCCAAGTACTAACCAGGCCCGACCCTGCTTAGCTTCCGAGATCAGACGAGATCGGGCGTTCTCAAAGTGGTATGGCCGTAAGCGAAATCTGCTGCCAAAAACGGGCTATTTAAAAGGTTAGAACATTAGTGAAGTAAACTAAAAAGCTTACAGCACCTGGTATTCCCAGGCGGTCTCCCATCCAAGTACTAACCAGGCCCGACCCTGCTTAGCTTCCGAGATCAGACGAGATCGGGCGTTCTCAAAGTGGTATGGCCGTAAGCGAAAACTGCTGCCAAAAACGGGCTTTTTGAAGAAATTCATAGAATTTTTCAGGCCTTCTGAAGAAACTCTGCTCCCAAGACCGGGCATGTTGACAAACTCACAGAATATATCAGGCTTTTTGAAGAATCTCATGGACTCTTTTTTTTTTTTTTTTTTTTTTTTTAAACCAAAAATGCTTACAGCACCTGGTATTCCCAGGCGGTCTCCCATCCAAGTACTAACCAGGCCCGACCCTGCTTAGCTTCCGAGATCAGACGAGATCGGGCGTTCTCAAAGTGGTATGGCCGTAAGCGAAATCTGCTGCCCAAAACGGGCTATTTAAAAGGTTAGAACATTAGTGAAGTAAACTAAAAAGCTTACAGCACCTGGTATTCCCAGGCGGTCTCCCATCCAAGTACTAACCAGGCCCGACCCTGCTTAGCTTCCGAGATCAGACGAGATCGGGCGTTCTCAAAGTGGTATGGCCGTAAGCGAAATCTGCTGCCAAAAACGGGCTATTTAAAAGGTTAGAACATTAGTGAAGTAAACTAAAAAGCTTACAGCACCTGGTATTCCCAGGCGGTCTCCCATCCAAGTACTAACCAGGCCCGACCCTGCTTAGCTTCCGAGATCAGACGAGATCGGGCGTTCTCAAAGTGGTATGGCCGTAAGCGAAATCTGCTGCCAAAAACGGGCTATTTAAAAGGTTAGAACATTAGTGAAGTAAACTAAAAAGCTTACAGCACCTGGTATTCCCAGGCGGTCTCCCATCCAAGTACTAACCAGGCCCGACCCTGCTTAGCTTCCGAGATCAGACGAGATCGGGCGTTCTCAAAGTGGTATGGCCGTAAGCGAAATCTGCTGCCCAAAACGGGCTATTTAAAAGGTTAGAACATTAGTGAAGTAAACTAAAAAGCTTACAGCACCTGGTATTCCCAGGCGGTCTCCCATCCAAGTACTAACCAGGCCCGACCCTGCTTAGCTTCCGAGATCAGACGAGATCGGGCGTTCTCAAAGTGGTATGGCCGTAAGCGAAATCTGCTGCCAAAAACGGGCTATTTAAAAGGTTAGAACATTAGTGAAGTAAACTAAAAAGCTTACAGCACCTGGTATTCCCAGGCGGTCTCCCATCCAAGTAGTAACCAGGCCCGACCCTGCTTAGCTTCCGAGATCAGACGAGATCGGGCGTTCTCAAAGTGGTATGGCCGTAAGCGAAATCTGCTGCCAAAAACGGGCTATTTAAAAGGTTAGAACATTAGTGAAGTAAACTAAAAAGCTTACAGCACCTGGTATTCCCAGGCGGTCTCCCATCCAAGTACTAACCAGGCCCGACCCTGCTTAGCTTCCGAGATCAGACGAGATCGGGCGTTCTCAAAGTGGTATGGCCGTAAGCGAAATCTGCTGCCAAAAACGGGCTATTTAAAAGGTTAGAACATTAGTGAAGTAAACTAAAAAGCTTACAGCACCTGGTATTCCCAGGCGGTCTCCCATCCAAGTACTAACCAGGCCCGACCCTGCTTAGCTTCCGAGATCAGACGAGATCGGGCGTTCTCAAAGTGGTATGGCCGTAAGCGAAATCTGCTGCCCAAAACGGGCTATTTAAAAGGTTAGAACATTAGTGAAGTAAACTAAAAAGCTTACAGCACCTGGTATTCCCAGGCGGTCTCCCATCCAAGTACTAACCAGGCCCGACCCTGCTTAGCTTCCGAGATCAGACGAGATCGGGCGTTCTCAAAGTGGTATGGCCGTAAGCGAAATCTGCTGCCAAAAACGGGCTATTTAAAAGGTTAGAACATTAGTGAAGTAAACTAAAAAGCTTACAGCACCTGGTATTCCCAGGCGGTCTCCCATCCAAGTAGTAACCAGGCCCGACCCTGCTTAGCTTCCGAGATCAGACGAGATCGGGCGTTCTCAAAGTGGTATGGCCGTAAGCGAAATCTGCTGCCAAAAACGGGCTATTTAAAAGGTTAGAACATTAGTGAAGTAAACTAAAAAGCTTACAGCACCTGGTATTCCCAGGCGGTCTCCCATCCAAGTACTAACCAGGCCCGACCCTGCTTAGCTTCCGAGATCAGACGAGATCGGGCGTTCTCAAAGTGGTATGGCCGTAAGCGAAATCTGCTGCCAAAAACGGGCTATTTAAAAGGTTAGAACATTAGTGAAGTAAACTAAAAAGCTTACAGCACCTGGTATTCCCAGGCGGTCTCCCATCCAAGTACTAACCAGGCCCGACCCTGCTTAGCTTCCGAGATCAGACGAGATCGGGCGTTCTCAAAGTGGTATGGCCGTAAGCGAAATCTGCTGCCAAAAACGGGCTATTTAAAAGGTTAGAACATTAGTGAAGTAAACTAAAAAGCTTACAGCACCTGGTATTCCCAGGCGGTCTCCCATCCAAGTACTAACCAGGCCCGACCCTGCTTAGCTTCCGAGATCAGACGAGATCGGGCGTTCTCAAAGTGGTATGGCCGTAAGCGAAAACTGCTGCCAAAAACGGGCTTTTTGAAGAAATTCATAGAATTTTTCAGGCCTTCTGAAGAAACTCTGCTCCCAAGACCGGGCATGTTGACAAACTCACAGAATATATCAGGCTTTTTGAAGAATCTCATGGACTCTTTTTTTTTTTTTTTTTTTTTTTTAAACCAAAAATGCTTACAGCACCTGGTATTCCCAGGCGGTCTCCCATCCAAGTACTAACCAGGCCCGACCCTGCTTAGCTTCCGAGATCAGACGAGATCGGGCGTTCTCAAAGTGGTATGGCCGTAAGCGAAATCTGCTGCCCAAAACGGGCTATTTAAAAGGTTAGAACATTAGTGAAGTAAACTAAAAAGCTTACAGCACCTGGTATTCCCAGGCGGTCTCCCATCCAAGTACTAACCAGGCCCGACCCTGCTTAGCTTCCGAGATCAGACGAGATCGGGCGTTCTCAAAGTGGTATGGCCGTAAGCGAAATCTGCTGCCAAAAACGGGCTATTTAAAAGGTTAGAACATTAGTGAAGTAAACTAAAAAGCTTACAGCACCTGGTATTCCCAGGCGGTCTCCCATCCAAGTACTAACCAGGCCCGACCCTGCTTAGCTTCCGAGATCAGACGAGATCGGGCGTTCTCAAAGTGGTATGGCCGTAAGCGAAATCTGCTGCCAAAAACGGGCTATTTAAAAGGTTAGAACATTAGTGAAGTAAACTAAAAAGCTTACAGCACCTGGTATTCCCAGGCGGTCTCCCATCCAAGTACTAACCAGGCCCGACCCTGCTTAGCTTCCGAGATCAGACGAGATCGGGCGTTCTCAAAGTGGTATGGCCGTAAGCGAAATCTGCTGCCCAAAACGGGCTATTTAAAAGGTTAGAACATTAGTGAAGTAAACTAAAAAGCTTACAGCACCTGGTATTCCCAGGCGGTCTCCCATCCAAGTACTAACCAGGCCCGACCCTGCTTAGCTTCCGAGATCAGACGAGATCGGGCGTTCTCAAAGTGGTATGGCCGTAAGCGAAATCTGCTGCCAAAAACGGGCTATTTAAAAGGTTAGAACATTAGTGAAGTAAACTAAAAAGCTTACAGCACCTGGTATTCCCAGGCGGTCTCCCATCCAAGTAGTAACCAGGCCCGACCCTGCTTAGCTTCCGAGATCAGACGAGATCGGGCGTTCTCAAAGTGGTATGGCCGTAAGCGAAATCTGCTGCCAAAAACGGGCTATTTAAAAGGTTAGAACATTAGTGAAGTAAACTAAAACGCTTACAGCACCTGGTATTCCCAGGCGGTCTCCCATCCAAGTACTAACCAGGCCCGACCCTGCTTAGCTTCCGAGATCAGACGAGATCGGGCGTTCTCAAAGTGGTATGGCCGTAAGCGAAATCTGCTGCCAAAAACGGGCTATTTAAAAGGTTAGAACATTAGTGAAGTAAACTAAAAAGCTTACAGCACCTGGTATTCCCAGGCGGTCTCCCATCCAAGTACTAACCAGGCCCGACCCTGCTTAGCTTCCGAGATCAGACGAGATCGGGCGTTCTCAAAGTGGTATGGCCGTAAGCGAAATCTGCTGCCCAAAACGGGCTATTTAAAAGGTTAGAACATTAGTGAAGTAAACTAAAAAGCTTACAGCACCTGGTATTCCCAGGCGGTCTCCCATCCAAGTACTAACCAGGCCCGACCCTGCTTAGCTTCCGAGATCAGACGAGATCGGGCGTTCTCAAAGTGGTATGGCCGTAAGCGAAATCTGCTGCCAAAAACGGGCTATTTAAAAGGTTAGAACATTAGTGAAGTAAACTAAAAAGCTTACAGCACCTGGTATTCCCAGGCGGTCTCCCATCCAAGTAGTAACCAGGCCCGACCCTGCTTAGCTTCCGAGATCAGACGAGATCGGGCGTTCTCAAAGTGGTATGGCCGTAAGCGAAATCTGCTGCCAAAAACGGGCTATTTAAAAGGTTAGAACATTAGTGAAGTAAACTAAAAAGCTTACAGCACCTGGTATTCCCAGGCGGTCTCCCATCCAAGTACTAACCAGGCCCGACCCTGCTTAGCTTCCGAGATCAGACGAGATCGGGCGTTCTCAAAGTGGTATGGCCGTAAGCGAAATCTGCTGCCAAAAACGGGCTATTTAAAAGGTTAGAACATTAGTGAAGTAAACTAAAAAGCTTACAGCACCTGGTATTCCCAGGCGGTCTCCCATCCAAGTACTAACCAGGCCCGACCCTGCTTAGCTTCCGAGATCAGACGAGATCGGGCGTTCTCAAAGTGGTATGGCCGTAAGCGAAATCTGCTGCCAAAAACGGGCTATTTAAAAGGTTAGAACATTAGTGAAGTAAACTAAAAAGCTTACAGCACCTGGTATTCCCAGGCGGTCTCCCATCCAAGTACTAACCAGGCCCGACCCTGCTTAGCTTCCGAGATCAGACGAGATCGGGCGTTCTCAAAGTGGTATGGCCGTAAGCGAAAACTGCTGCCAAAAACGGGCTTTTTGAAGAAATTCATAGAATTTTTCAGGCCTTCTGAAGAAACTCTGCTCCCAAGACCGGGCATGTTGACAAACTCACAGAATATATCAGGCTTTTTGAAGAATCTCATGGACTCTTTTTTTTTTTTTTTTTTTTTTTTAAACCAAAAATGCTTACAGCACCTGGTATTCCCAGGCGGTCTCCCATCCAAGTACTAACCAGGCCCGACCCTGCTTAGCTTCCGAGATCAGACGAGATCGGGCGTTCTCAAAGTGGTATGGCCGTAAGCGAAATCTGCTGCCAAAAACGGGCTATTTAAAAGGTTAGAACATTAGTGAAGTAAACTAAAAAGCTTACAGCACCTGGTATTCCCAGGCGGTCTCCCATCCAAGTACTAACCAGGCCCGACCCTGCTTAGCTTCCGAGATCAGACGAGATCGGGCGTTCTCAAAGTGGTATGGCCGTAAGCGAAAACTGCTGCCAAAAACGGGCTTTTTGAAGAAATTCATAGAATTTTTCAGGCCTTCTGAAGAAACTCTGCTCCCAAGACCGGGCATGTTGACAAACTCACAGAATATATCAGGCTTTTTGAAGAATCTCATGGACTCTTTTTTTTTTTTTTTTTTTTTTTTAAACCAAAAATGCTTACAGCACCTGGTATTCCCAGGCGGTCTCCCATCCAAGTACTAACCAGGCCCGACCCTGCTTAGCTTCCGAGATCAGACGAGATCGGGCGTTCTCAAAGTGGTATGGCCGTAAGCGAAATCTGCTGCCCAAAACGGGCTATTTAAAAGGTTAGAACATTAGTGAAGTAAACTAAAAAGCTTACAGCACCTGGTATTCCCAGGCGGTCTCCCATCCAAGTACTAACCAGGCCCGACCCTGCTTAGCTTCCGAGATCAGACGAGATCGGGCGTTCTCAAAGTGGTATGGCCGTAAGCGAAATCTGCTGCCAAAAACGGGCTATTTAAAAGGTTAGAACATTAGTGAAGTAAACTAAAAAGCTTACAGCACCTGGTATTCCCAGGCGGTCTCCCATCCAAGTAGTAACCAGGCCCGACCCTGCTTAGCTTCCGAGATCAGACGAGATCGGGCGTTCTCAAAGTGGTATGGCCGTAAGCGAAATCTGCTGCCAAAAACGGGCTATTTAAAAGGTTAGAACATTAGTGAAGTAAACTAAAAAGCTTACAGCACCTGGTATTCCCAGGCGGTCTCCCATCCAAGTACTAACCAGGCCCGACCCTGCTTAGCTTCCGAGATCAGACGAGATCGGGCGTTCTCAAAGTGGTATGGCCGTAAGCGAAATCTGCTGCCAAAAACGGGCTATTTAAAAGGTTAGAACATTAGTGAAGTAAACTAAAAAGCTTACAGCACCTGGTATTCCCAGGCGGTCTCCCATCCAAGTACTAACCAGGCCCGACCCTGCTTAGCTTCCGAGATCAGACGAGATCGGGCGTTCTCAAAGTGGTATGGCCGTAAGCGAAATCTGCTGCCAAAAACGGGCTATTTAAAAGGTTAGAACATTAGTGAAGTAAACTAAAAAGCTTACAGCACCTGGTATTCCCAGGCGGTCTCCCATCCAAGTACTAACCAGGCCCGACCCTGCTTAGCTTCCGAGATCAGACGAGATCGGGCGTTCTCAAAGTGGTATGGCCGTAAGCGAAAACTGCTGCCAAAAACGGGCTTTTTGAAGAAATTCATAGAATTTTTCAGGCCTTCTGAAGAAACTCTGCTCCCAAGACCGGGCATGTTGACAAACTCACAGAATATATCAGGCTTTTTGAAGAATCTCATGGACTCTTTTTTTTTTTTTTTTTTTTTTTTAAACCAAAAATGCTTACAGCACCTGGTATTCCCAGGCGGTCTCCCATCCAAGTACTAACCAGGCCCGACCCTGCTTAGCTTCCGAGATCAGACGAGATCGGGCGTTCTCAAAGTGGTATGGCCGTAAGCGAAATCTGCTGCCAAAAACGGGCTATTTAAAAGGTTAGAACATTAGTGAAGTAAACTAAAAAGCTTACAGCACCTGGTATTCCCAGGCGGTCTCCCATCCAAGTACTAACCAGGCCCGACCCTGCTTAGCTTCCGAGATCAGACGAGATCGGGCGTTCTCAAAGTGGTATGGCCGTAAGCGAAAACTGCTGCCAAAAACGGGCTTTTTGAAGAAATTCATAGAATTTTTCAGGCCTTCTGAAGAAACTCTGCTCCCAAGACCGGGCATGTTGACAAACTCACAGAATATATCAGGCTTTTTGAAGAATCTCATGGACTCTTTTTTTTTTTTTTTTTTTTTTTTAAACCAAAAATGCTTACAGCACCTGGTATTCCCAGGCGGTCTCCCATCCAAGTACTAACCAGGCCCGACCCTGCTTAGCTTCCGAGATCAGACGAGATCGGGCGTTCTCAAAGTGGTATGGCCGTAAGCGAAATCTGCTGCCCAAAACGGGCTATTTAAAAGGTTAGAACATTAGTGAAGTAAACTAAAAAGCTTACAGCACCTGGTATTCCCAGGCGGTCTCCCATCCAAGTACTAACCAGGCCCGACCCTGCTTAGCTTCCGAGATCAGACGAGATCGGGCGTTCTCAAAGTGGTATGGCCGTAAGCGAAATCTGCTGCCCAAAACGGGCTATTTAAAAGGTTAGAACATTAGTGAAGTAAACTAAAAAGCTTACAGCACCTGGTATTCCCAGGCGGTCTCCCATCCAAGTACTAACCAGGCCCGACCCTGCTTAGCTTCCGAGATCAGACGAGATCGGGCGTTCTCAAAGTGGTATGGCCGTAAGCGAAATCTGCTGCCAAAAACGGGCTATTTAAAAGGTTAGAACATTAGTGAAGTAAACTAAAAAGCTTACAGCACCTGGTATTCCCAGGCGGTCTCCCATCCAAGTAGTAACCAGGCCCGACCCTGCTTAGCTTCCGAGATCAGACGAGATCGGGCGTTCTCAAAGTGGTATGGCCGTAAGCGAAATCTGCTGCCAAAAACGGGCTATTTAAAAGGTTAGAACATTAGTGAAGTAAACTAAAAAGCTTACAGCACCTGGTATTCCCAGGCGGTCTCCCATCCAAGTACTAACCAGGCCCGACCCTGCTTAGCTTCCGAGATCAGACGAGATCGGGCGTTCTCAAAGTGGTATGGCCGTAAGCGAAATCTGCTGCCAAAAACGGGCTATTTAAAAGGTTAGAACATTAGTGAAGTAAACTAAAAAGCTTACAGCACCTGGTATTCCCAGGCGGTCTCCCATCCAAGTACTAACCAGGCCCGACCCTGCTTAGCTTCCGAGATCAGACGAGATCGGGCGTTCTCAAAGTGGTATGGCCGTAAGCGAAAACTGCTGCCAAAAACGGGCTTTTTGAAGAAATTCATAGAATTTTTCAGGCCTTCTGAAGAAACTCTGCTCCCAAGACCGGGCATGTTGACAAACTCACAGAATATATCAGGCTTTTTGAAGAATCTCATGGACTCTTTTTTTTTTTTTTTTTTTTTTTTAAACCAAAAATGCTTACAGCACCTGGTATTCCCAGGCGGTCTCCCATCCAAGTACTAACCAGGCCCGACCCTGCTTAGCTTCCGAGATCAGACGAGATCGGGCGTTCTCAAAGTGGTATGGCCGTAAGCGAAATCTGCTGCCAAAAACGGGCTATTTAAAAGGTTAGAACATTAGTGAAGTAAACTAAAAAGCTTACAGCACCTGGTATTCCCAGGCGGTCTCCCATCCAAGTACTAACCAGGCCCGACCCTGCTTAGCTTCCGAGATCAGACGAGATCGGGCGTTCTCAAAGTGGTATGGCCGTAAGCGAAAACTGCTGCCAAAAACGGGCTTTTTGAAGAAATTCATAGAATTTTTCAGGCCTTCTGAAGAAACTCTGCTCCCAAGACCGGGCATGTTGACAAACTCACAGAATATATCAGGCTTTTTGAAGAATCTCATGGACTCTTTTTTTTTTTTTTTTTTTTTTTTAAACCAAAAATGCTTACAGCACCTGGTATTCCCAGGCGGTCTCCCATCCAAGTACTAACCAGGCCCGACCCTGCTTAGCTTCCGAGATCAGACGAGATCGGGCGTTCTCAAAGTGGTATGGCCGTAAGCGAAATCTGCTGCCAAAAACGGGCTATTTAAAAGGTTAGAACATTAGTGAAGTAAACTAAAAAGCTTACAGCACCTGGTATTCCCAGGCGGTCTCCCATCCAAGTACTAACCAGGCCCGACCCTGCTTAGCTTCCGAGATCAGACGAGATCGGGCGTTCTCAAAGTGGTATGGCCGTAAGCGAAAACTGCTGCCAAAAACGGGCTTTTTGAAGAAATTCATAGAATTTTTCAGGCCTTCTGAAGAAACTCTGCTCCCAAGACCGGGCATGTTGACAAACTCACAGAATATATCAGGCTTTTTGAAGAATCTCATGGACTCTTTTTTTTTTTTTTTTTTTTTTTTAAACCAAAAATGCTTACAGCACCTGGTATTCCCAGGCGGTCTCCCATCCAGGTACTAACCAGGCCCGACCCTGCTTAGCTTCCGAGATCAGACGAGATCGGGCGTTCTCAAAGTGGTATGGCCGTAAGCGAAATCTGCTGCCAAAAACGGGCTATTTAAAAGGTTAGAACATTAGTGAAGTAAACTAAAAAGCTTACAGCACCTGGTATTCCCAGGCGGTCTCCCATCCAAGTACTAACCAGGCCCGACCCTGCTTAGCTTCCGAGATCAGACGAGATCGGGCGTTCTCAAAGTGGTATGGCCGTAAGCGAAATCTGCTGCCAAAAACGGGCTATTTAAAAGGTTAGAACATTAGTGAAGTAAACTAAAAAGCTTACAGCACCTGGTATTCCCAGGCGGTCTCCCATCCAAGTACTAACCAGGCCCGACCCTGCTTAGCTTCCGAGATCAGACGAGATCGGGCGTTCTCAAAGTGGTATGGCCGTAAGCGAAATCTGCTGCCAAAAACGGGCTATTTAAAAGGTTAGAACATTAGTG
Organism: Leuciscus idus; assembly: GCA_021554675.1. NCBI lineage: Eukaryota > Metazoa > Chordata > Actinopteri > Cypriniformes > Leuciscidae > Leuciscus > Leuciscus idus. The sequence continues at coordinate 61,059 of JAJAVR010000059.1, forward strand.
AAGTAAACTAAAAAGCTTACAGCACCTGGTATTCCCAGGCGGTCTCCCATCCAAGTACTAACCAGGCCCGACCCTGCTTAGCTTCCGAGATCAGACGAGATCGGGCGTTCTCAAAGTGGTATGGCCGTAAGCGAAATCTGCTGCCAAAAACGGGCTATTTAAAAGGTTAGAACATTAGTGAAGTAAACTAAAAAGCTTACAGCACCTGGTATTCCCAGGCGGTCTCCCATCCAAGTACTAACCAGGCCCGACCCTGCTTAGCTTCCGAGATCAGACGAGATCGGGCGTTCTCAAAGTGGTATGGCCGTAAGCGAAATCTGCTGCCAAAAACGGGCTATTTAAAAGGTTAGAACATTAGTGAAGTAAACTAAAAAGCTTACAGCACCTGGTATTCCCAGGCGGTCTCCCATCCAAGTACTAACCAGGCCCGACCCTGCTTAGCTTCCGAGATCAGACGAGATCGGGCGTTCTCAAAGTGGTATGGCCGTAAGCGAAATCTGCTGCCAAAAACGGGCTATTTAAAAGGTTAGAACATTAGTGAAGTAAACTAAAAAGCTTACAGCACCTGGTATTCCCAGGCGGTCTCCCATCCAAGTACTAACCAGGCCCGACCCTGCTTAGCTTCCGAGATCAGACGAGATCGGGCGTTCTCAAAGTGGTATGGCCGTAAGCGAAATCTGCTGCCAAAAACGGGCTATTTAAAAGGTTAGAACATTAGTGAAGTAAACTAAAAAGCTTACAGCACCTGGTATTCCCAGGCGGTCTCCCATCCAAGTACTAACCAGGCCCGACCCTGCTTAGCTTCCGAGATCAGACGAGATCGGGCGTTCTCAAAGTGGTATGGCCGTAAGCGAAAACTGCTGCCAAAAACGGGCTTTTTGAAGAAATTCATAGAATTTTTCAGGCCTTCTGAAGAAACTCTGCTCCCAAGACCGGGCATGTTGACAAACTCACAGAATATATCAGGCTTTTTGAAGAATCTCATGGACTCTTTTTTTTTTTTTTTTTTTTTTTTTAAACCAAAAATGCTTACAGCACCTGGTATTCCCAGGCGGTCTCCCATCCAAGTACTAACCAGGCCCGACCCTGCTTAGCTTCCGAGATCAGACGAGATCGGGCGTTCTCAAAGTGGTATGGCCGTAAGCGAAATCTGCTGCCAAAAACGGGCTATTTAAAAGGTTAGAACATTAGTGAAGTAAACTAAAAAGCTTACAGCACCTGGTATTCCCAGGCGGTCTCCCATCCAAGTACTAACCAGGCCCGACCCTGCTTAGCTTCCGAGATCAGACGAGATCGGGCGTTCTCAAAGTGGTATGGCCGTAAGCGAAAACTGCTGCCAAAAACGGGCTTTTTGAAGAAATTCATAGAATTTTTCAGGCCTTCTGAAGAAACTCTGCTCCCAAGACCGGGCATGTTGACAAACTCACAGAATATATCAGGCT
>JAJAVR010000059.1:67500-82500 GCA_021554675.1 Leuciscus idus
AGTACTAACCAGGCCCGACCCTGCTTAGCTTCCGAGATCAGACGAGATCGGGCGTTCTCAAAGTGGTATGGCCGTAAGCGAAATCTGCTGCCAAAAACGGGCTATTTAAAAGGTTAGAACATTAGTGAAGTAAACTAAAAAGCTTACAGCACCTGGTATTCCCAGGCGGTCTCCCATCCAAGTACTAACCAGGCCCGACCCTGCTTAGCTTCCGAGATCAGACGAGATCGGGCGTTCTCAAAGTGGTATGGCCGTAAGCGAAATCTGCTGCCAAAAACGGGCTATTTAAAAGGTTAGAACATTAGTGAAGTAAACTAAAAAGCTTACAGCACCTGGTATTCCCAGGCGGTCTCCCATCCAAGTACTAACCAGGCCCGACCCTGCTTAGCTTCCGAGATCAGACGAGATCGGGCGTTCTTTTTTATTTTTTTATTTTTTTTATTTTTTATTCATAATAATTGACACTAGTTTCTGTTAGTAAACACCATCAAAAACAGTTAAACATACAAAATACATATTCATACAAAAACGTGAGATATTTCGCTAAATCACAATGCACCAGTTAAGGCCTTTTAACAGAAAGTGCCATGGTTTGAGAAGGTTGTCTAGAGCTGAAGAATTACTGTTTGCCATTGCCATTGATGGGCTTAAAGTCCAGCTTCTTTATACATAATTAAAAGTCCTCTTTCTTAGGAAAAACTATTTTATATTTTTGTAAAGTGTACAGCACATCAGTGGTAAAAATCTTATCAAATTTATCCAGCTCTTTCTCCATTTCAAAATATTTAAACAAGGTTTGCCCATAGTTTTCCACCAGTCCTTTAAACACCATCCATACATCTGCTACATAATTTTTATTTTTTGCCACATTCCTCCTTTTCCATATTGCATTTTTCACTAAAACCATCAATAAATTAATCACCTTTTTGTTTGTATTATTTTCATTCATACCAAACATCAAGATTGTGTTCCAATTAAAAACATCTTCATTTCCTCTTAAATCTTTCACCAGTTCTTTTGTTTTGTCAAAAAATTCCTTCAGTTTTTCACAATATAAAAACAGGTGTAAAATCCCCTCATCCTCTTGAAAACAAACTTTGCATAAAGCATCTTGTTCCATTCCAAATTTGCACAATCTCATTCCGGTAAAAATAACATTATGCCTTATAAAATAATCCAAAACTTCCAGTTCTGTATCTAAAAAAGCCCATCTTAAATTTTTCCATATATCCTTCTCTTGGATGTCATCAAAATGTCTTAACCAGAGTTCATTGGCTTTTGGCTTTTTAAAAACAGACAAAGTAAAATACTGATAAAATGTTTTCACTTTACATGATTTAAAACACACCTCTTTGTCGTTCAATTTTAAAAACACTTCCATTTTATTCTCCCCGCTCCCACCACCTTGAATCATTTCCAACCAATCTTCTGGAATCTTACTTTTAACCTCTTCATATTGTGTTCTTAAAACATTCACATTGTACTCCTCTTTTACTTCTTCCATTGCATCTATGATTACTTGTACAGGTAAAAACCCCTCTTTGAATTCATATAAAATGTCCCTTACCTTTAAAATGCCCACATCTACCCACTTCTTAAAATAGAGTTCCTTTCCTTGTGTCCCGATCTTCTTGTTTAAAAATAAAGGCTGATTTAAAATTCTTTCCCTTCCAACAGGTTTAAAATCCACCTTTGCTAAAAAAGACCCCCAAGCACTTAACACTTCCTTGTAAAATTCCGGTATTCCTTGTATCATCCAATTCTTCAATTTCATCCATAAAATATTGTCTCCTATTTGTAAATTTCCACACTTATTCAAATAAAACTCCATAGTTCCCTTCCAATCTTCTCTATTTTCGTCGTCTAAATATTTCTTAACCACCTTTACCCGCATACTCTTCATTTTTTGTTCCAGATCTACTAGTCCCATCCCTCCCTCCTCTGCCGGTCCAATCAAAGTATTGTAAGCAATTCTTGGGGGTTTTTTCCCCCATAAAAACTCTAAAATAAATGTTTTCATTCTTTGTCTCACCCACAGCGGCATTGACGCTACATGTAAAACGTACCACATTTTTGATAACATTAAAACATTTACTATTAAAATCTTTCCTTTTAGATTTAAAAACCTGTTTCTCCAAAAAACCAACCTTCTTTCCATCCCATCCACTATTTCCTCCCACATAGTATCCTGAACTTTCTTTTCATTTTTCCCTAAAAGCACCCCTAAAATCTTCATTTCCTGCACTTCTGCAAAACTCAAACACCCCGCTAAAACCGGTACCCTCCCAAATCTCATGTATCCAGTTTTCTCTTCATTTATCTTTGCTCCTGACCCTTGACAATACCAATTAACCTTCTCCATTACATTTTTAACACTCTGCAAATTTCCAACTATTATTGTAGTGTCATCAGCGTACTGATAAATCTTATTTAGCTCCTTTCCTCTATTAATCTCAATTCCTTTTATTTCTTTACAGTTTTTAACTATCAGTCCTAAAGGCTCTGCAACTAATGTATATAATTGCGCTGATAACGGGCATCCTTGTCTTATAGATCTAGTTAAAATAAAAGCCCCTGTTAAAAAACCATTACACTTTACTTTTGTTAATGCATCTTTGTATAAAATTTTTAACCATTTTATAAAATTCTCCCCAAAACCAAACTGCTCTAAAATCGAAAATAAAAACCCATGTTCCACTCTATCGAAAGCTTTTTCAAAGTCCAAACTAATAACGTAACCATTTTTGTTTTCTCCACTGACATAACTTACCACGTCTCTTATGCTGCTTGTTATATCAGCTATGTCTCTTCCAATTACTCCATACGCCTGATTTGTCTCTATTATACTTGGTAAAACATTTTTCAATCTGTTCGCTAAAACCTTTGCTAAAATCTTCAAGTCAGCATTTAACATGGTTATTGGTCTAAAAATTTTTAAAAGCATCCTATCACCCTTTCTTTTATATATTATTTTCATCAAACCCATACTCATTTTTTGATTAAAAGCCTCTTTCTTAAAAACCTCCTCATATACTTCTTGTAGAATCAAACTTATTTTATCCTTAAAAACCTTATAAAACTCATTCCCTATCCCATCTATGCCTGGACTTTTCTTACTTTTCAAATTATTTATTGCTTGTGTTATTTCTTCCTGCTGTATTTCCTTATCACATTCCATTTTGTCTGTCCCTTCCACTCTTTTTGTTATTTGTTGTAATAATACGTTTCTCATTTTCCCATCCGTATCTTTCGTTTTAAATAATTCTTCATAATAGCTTCTTACTTCTTCCAAAATTCCCTTTGTTTCCTTAATTAACTCCCCATTTTTATTTTTCAACTCTTTTATCATTTCCGACTTTGCTTTTCTCCTTTCTAGGTTAAAGAAGAACCTGGTGCATTTTTCTCCTTCTACTGTATATCTTGCTCTACTTCTTAACATTGCTCCATTACACTTACTTTCTTCAAATTTCTTCAATTTCTCCTCCATTACTATAACATTTTGTACATTTACCTCTTCCTTATTTAATTCTTCCTTTAGTTTATCTCTTATCTCTTTTTCTTTAATCCTTTTCCCTTTCTGAATCAACTTACTATACTTTATTGAGTATTTTTTTATTTCATATTTTACGTTCTCCCACCACAATCTCTTGTCTTCCCAATACATTCCATTTTCTTTTTCTTCTTCTATTATCTTTTCAATCCCTTGTTTGTAACTTTCGTTTTTTAAAAGCTCTGTGTTTAAAATCCAAACTCCAGGTCCCTTAATTTCATCATTAAAATTGATCCTCATTAAAACCATTTTATGATCACTCAAAGAAGTTTCTTTATAAGATAAATCCTCTATAAAATAGTCTAGGTTTCTTGTACATAAAACGTGGTCTATTCTTGTTTGACATAAAAAATTCCCGACTAGCTGTTTTCTAGAAAATTCTCTTTTCTTTTCGTTCCTCTCTCTCCATACATCTATTATATTTTTCCCCTCCATCAACCCTTTTAATTCTTTTCTCCCTGTGTCTGACTTAAAAACCATTCCGTCCCCCATATCTCTTTTACTAAAAACCGTATTAAAATCCCCCGCCAATATTATTTTCTTCCATCCTTCTATCAAGTCTCTTAAAACATTAAAATACCTTTTCTTTTCTTGTTCTTCATTAGGAGCGTGCACATTCACTAAAATAAAGTTGTCTTCTTCCATCTCAATTTCTACCGCCATACATTTCCCTTTTCTATCATTATACATTTGTTTTGTCTTGATGCCTATGTCTTTTCTTATTAAAACCGCAACTCCTCCTCCCAATTTTCCCTCTCCATTATTAAAAAGTAATTCCCCTTCCCATCTTTTTTTAAAATCCTCCATAACATTCTCTTTCCAGTTTGTCTCTTGTAATAAAATCACATCTTCGTTTTTGCACAGTTCCTTCAACTTTTCAAATTTAAAACCATTCATTAATCCTCTAGCATTAAAAGTCACAATTTTCAGCACCATAAAATAAAAGATAAAAAACCTTAAAATCCTCATTTTATCAGTCCATGCCCTCCCCTTCCTTTACAATTTCTCCACAGTCCTGTTCCTCCTCATATGTTGGTTTAAAAACTCTTTTTTTTGCTTTGTCCAAATTTGGTATTACCTTATTTGTTCTTCTTCTTTTATTTGTCATTCCTGTAGTACCGCCTTCGCCAATGTTTTCACTGCCTTTGTCCGTTCTCTCTTCTTCGATGACTTGTTCTTGCTCCTCTGCCTTTTCCAGTTCAGTTTGTAAAGTCTCAGTTACTTCCACCAGTGTCCCTGTTTCCTCTCTGTCTTTCGTTATTCCATTCATTTCGATTATGCCTTCAACGTCCGTGCTTACAATATCCTCTCTTTGTATTCCTTCCATGTCCTCGTGCTGCTCCTCTTCGCTGTCTGCCTCATGCATCTGCCCGCTCACCTGCTCTTCCTCCTGTTGTTGGTCTCCGAACCAGCACTCGCACCTGTCCAGCACGAGCTTGCAGTCTGGGCACCTCACCACTTTACAATCCCTCGCGAAGTGGCCCTTTTCCCCGCACTTAAAACATTTGAATTCCGGACAGTCCTTCATCACGTGTTCAGGGCTCATACACAACCTACAGGTTCTCACCTGCTTGCTATGTATCACCCTAAAATACTGAGGACCCTCTTCCGTCTCAATTTTCGTGCTATAGGGCAGCGAAGCCACTTCTTTCGGGAACCGTACTCTCATGTATCTCGTTCCGTCCTCTATGTGGGTGCCTGTGTAGACTCTCCGCTTGATCTGGGAGATGGGAGTTACCCCCCATCCCTCCAGCTTTTGTAGAATCTCGTCGTCCTCCAGGTACGCGGGCAGATGCATAAAAGAGACCACAAATTCCTTATTATTCAACTTTTTAACTTCACACATCTTTCCTTTTATCATCAGCCCGTCAGCCAGTTTCTCAATATCTTCCTCTTTCTCAAAAGTAATTTCATATTCTTTCATAGTTTTTGGTCTTACCGCAAGTATACTCGTCACTTCCATCTTATCCGTCAATGCTTTTATAATATCCTCCGCCCTCCCGTCCTGTACCTCCGTCAAATCAATCACAACCGTTGCTTCTTTTGTGTAGGTCCTTTTGCGTCTCTTTTCAGGGTAATCCTTTTCTCGTTGTCTTTTGTCCAGTCCATTTTCTGTTCGCCGCCATGTTTCTCGTGCCAAGTCCTTATCCGTCACCGTTAATCCGTCCATTTTACCAAAAAAACTAAAACTGAAGCAATCCCTCCCAAACAGCAAAGCTGTTGGGAGGACAAATAACAAAAATAATACCAAAAAAAATATAAACAAAAAACGTATTTTAATACAAAACAACGCAAACAAGAACAAAAGTTTGGGTGAACCTTTTCCACCCCACTATAGCCAACTCACTTCCTGTCACCAGCAACTCTCTAGCGCCCTCAAAGTGGTATGGCCGTAAGCGAAATCTGCTGCCAAAAACGGGCTATTTAAAAGGTTAGAACATTAGTGAAGTAAACTAAAAAGCTTACAGCACCTGGTATTCCCAGGCGGTCTCCCATCCAAGTACTAACCAGGCCCGACCCTGCTTAGCTTCCGAGATCAGACGAGATCGGGCGTTCTCAAAGTGGTATGGCCGTAAGCGAAATCTGCTGCCAAAAACGGGCTATTTAAAAGGTTAGAACATTAGTGAAGTAAACTAAAAAGCTTACAGCACCTGGTATTCCCAGGCGGTCTCCCATCCAAGTACTAACCAGGCCCGACCCTGCTTAGCTTCCGAGATCAGACGAGATCGGGCGTTCTCAAAGTGGTATGGCCGTAAGCGAAATCTGCTGCCAAAAACGGGCTATTTAAAAGGTTAGAACATTAGTGAAGTAAACTAAAAAGCTTACAGCACCTGGTATTCCCAGGCGGTCTCCCATCCAAGTACTAACCAGGCCCGACCCTGCTTAGCTTCCGAGATCAGACGAGATCGGGCGTTCTCAAAGTGGTATGGCCGTAAGCGAAATCTGCTGCCAAAAACGGGCTATTTAAAAGGTTAGAACATTAGTGAAGTAAACTAAAAAGCTTACAGCACCTGGTATTCCCAGGCGGTCTCCCATCCAAGTACTAACCAGGCCCGACCCTGCTTAGCTTCCGAGATCAGACGAGATCGGGCGTTCTCAAAGTGGTATGGCCGTAAGCGAAATCTGCTGCCAAAAACGGGCTATTTAAAAGGTTAGAACATTAGTGAAGTAAACTAAAAAGCTTACAGCACCTGGTATTCCCAGGCGGTCTCCCATCCAAGTACTAACCAGGCCCGACCCTGCTTAGCTTCCGAGATCAGACGAGATCGGGCGTTCTCAAAGTGGTATGGCCGTAAGCGAAATCTGCTGCCAAAAACGGGCTATTTAAAAGGTTAGAACATTAGTGAAGTAAACTAAAAAGCTTACAGCACCTGGTATTCCCAGGCGGTCTCCCATCCAAGTACTAACCAGGCCCGACCCTGCTTAGCTTCCGAGATCAGACGAGATCGGGCGTTCTCAAAGTGGTATGGCCGTAAGCGAAATCTGCTGCCAAAAACGGGCTATTTAAAAGGTTAGAACATTAGTGAAGTAAACTAAAAAGCTTACAGCACCTGGTATTCCCAGGCGGTCTCCCATCCAAGTACTAACCAGGCCCGACCCTGCTTAGCTTCCGAGATCAGACGAGATCGGGCGTTCTCAAAGTGGTATGGCCGTAAGCGAAATCTGCTGCCAAAAACGGACTTTTTGAAGAAATGCATAGAATTTTTCAGGCCTTCTGAAGAAACTCTGCTCCCAAGACCGGGCATGTTGAAGAAACTCAGAGAATATATCAGGCTTTTTGAAGAATCTCATGGACTCTTTTTTTTTTTGTTTTTTTTTTTTTTAAACCAAAAATGCTTACAGCACCTGGTATTCCCAGGCGGTCTCCCATCCAAGTACTAACCAGGCCCGACCCTGCTTAGCTTCCGAGATCAGACGAGATCGGGCGTTCTCAAAGTGGTATGGCCGTAAGCGAAATCTGCTGCCAAAAACGGGCTATTTAAAAGGTTAGAACATTAGTGAAGTAAACTAAAAAGCTTACAGCACCTGGTATTCCCAGGCGGTCTCCCATCCAAGTACTAACCAGGCCCGACCCTGCTTAGCTTCCGAGATCAGACGAGATCGGGCGTTCTCAAAGAGGTATGGCCGTAAGCGAAATCTGCTGCCAAAAACTGACTTTTTGAAGAAATTCATAGAATTTTTCAGGCCTTCTGAAGAAACTCTGCTCCCAAGACAGGGCATGTTGAAGAAACTCAGAGAATATATCAGGCTTTTTGAAGAATCTCATGGACTCTTTTTTTTTTTTTTTTTTTTTTTTAAACCAAAAATGCTTACAGCACCTGGTATTCCCAGGCGGTCTCCCATCCAAGTACTAACCAGGCCCGACCCTGCTTAGCTTCCGAGATCAGACGAGATCGGGCGTTCTCAAAGTGGTATGGCCGTAAGCGAAATCTGCTGCCAAAAACGGGCTATTTAAAAGGTTAGAACATTACTGAAGTAAACTAAAAAGCTTACAGCACCTGGTATTCCCAGGCGGTCTCCCATCCAAGTACTAACCAGGCCCGACCCTGCTTAGCTTCCGAGATCAGACGAGATCGGGCGTTCTCAAAGTGGTATGGCCGTAAGCGAAATCTGCTGCCCAAAACGGGCTATTTAAAAGGTTAGAACATTAGTGAAGTAAACTAAAAAGCTTACAGCACCTGGTATTCCCAGGCGGTCTCCCATCCAAGTACTAACCAGGCCCGACCCTGCTTAGCTTCCGAGATCAGACGAGATCGGGCGTTCTCAAAGTGGTATGGCCGTAAGCGAAATCTGCTGCCAAAAACGGGCTATTTAAAAGGTTAGAACATTAGTGAAGTAAACTAAAAAGCTTACAGCACCTGGTATTCCCAGGCGGTCTCCCATCCAAGTACTAACCAGGCCCGACCCTGCTTAGCTTCCGAGATCAGACGAGATCGGGCGTTCTCAAAGTGGTATGGCCGTAAGCGAAATCTGCTGCCAAAAACGGGCTATTTAAAAGGTTAGAACATTAGTGAAGTAAACTAAAAAGCTTACAGCACCTGGTATTCCCAGGCGGTCTCCCATCCAAGTACTAACCAGGCCCGACCCTGCTTAGCTTCCGAGATCAGACGAGATCGGGCGTTCTCAAAGTGGTATGGCCGTAAGCGAAATCTGCTGCCAAAAACGGGCTATTTAAAAGGTTAGAACATTAGTGAAGTAAACTAAAAAGCTTACAGCACCTGGTATTCCCAGGCGGTCTCCCATCCAAGTACTAACCAGGCCCGACCCTGCTTAGCTTCCGAGATCAGACGAGATCGGGCGTTCTCAAAGTGGTATGGCCGTAAGCGAAATCTGCTGCCAAAAACGGGCTATTTAAAAGGTTAGAACATTAGTGAAGTAAACTAAAAAGCTTACAGCACCTGGTATTCCCAGGCGGTCTCCCATCCAAGTACTAACCAGGCCCGACCCTGCTTAGCTTCCGAGATCAGACGAGATCGGGCGTTCTCAAAGTGGTATGGCCGTAAGCGAAATCTGCTGCCAAAAACGGGCTATTTAAAAGGTTAGAACATTAGTGAAGTAAACTAAAAAGCTTACAGCACCTGGTATTCCCAGGCGGTCTCCCATCCAAGTACTAACCAGGCCCGACCCTGCTTAGCTTCCGAGATCAGACGAGATCGGGCGTTCTCAAAGTGGTATGGCCGTAAGCGAAATCTGCTGCCAAAAACGGACTTTTTGAAGAAATGCATAGAATTTTTCAGGCCTTCTGAAGAAACTCTGCTCCCAAGACCGGGCATGTTGAAGAAACTCAGAGAATATATCAGGCTTTTTGAAGAATCTCATGGACTCTTTTTTTTTTTGTTTTTTTTTTTTTTAAACCAAAAATGCTTACAGCACCTGGTATTCCCAGGCGGTCTCCCATCCAAGTACTAACCAGGCCCGACCCTGCTTAGCTTCCGAGATCAGACGAGATCGGGCGTTCTCAAAGTGGTATGGCCGTAAGCGAAATCTGCTGCCAAAAACGGGCTATTTAAAAGGTTAGAACATTAGTGAAGTAAACTAAAAAGCTTACAGCACCTGGTATTCCCAGGCGGTCTCCCATCCAAGTACTAACCAGGCCCGACCCTGCTTAGCTTCCGAGATCAGACGAGATCGGGCGTTCTCAAAGAGGTATGGCCGTAAGCGAAATCTGCTGCCAAAAACTGACTTTTTGAAGAAATTCATAGAATTTTTCAGGCCTTCTGAAGAAACTCTGCTCCCAAGACAGGGCATGTTGAAGAAACTCAGAGAATATATCAGGCTTTTTGAAGAATCTCATGGACTCTTTTTTTTTTTTTTTTTTTTTTTTTAAACCAAAAATGCTTACAGCACCTGGTATTCCCAGGCGGTCTCCCATCCAAGTACTAACCAGGCCCGACCCTGCTTAGCTTCCGAGATCAGACGAGATCGGGCGTTCTCAAAGTGGTATGGCCGTAAGCGAAATCTGCTGCCAAAAACGGGCTATTTAAAAGGTTAGAACATTACTGAAGTAAACTAAAAAGCTTACAGCACCTGGTATTCCCAGGCGGTCTCCCATCCAAGTACTAACCAGGCCCGACCCTGCTTAGCTTCCGAGATCAGACGAGATCGGGCGTTCTCAAAGTGGTATGGCCGTAAGCGAAATCTGCTGCCCAAAACGGGCTATTTAAAAGGTTAGAACATTAGTGAAGTAAACTAAAAAGCTTACAGCACCTGGTATTCCCAGGCGGTCTCCCATCCAAGTACTAACCAGGCCCGACCCTGCTTAGCTTCCGAGATCAGACGAGATCGGGCGTTCTCAAAGTGGTATGGCCGTAAGCGAAATCTGCTGCCAAAAACGGGCTATTTAAAAGGTTAGAACATTAGTGAAGTAAACTAAAAAGCTTACAGCACCTGGTATTCCCAGGCGGTCTCCCATCCAAGTACTAACCAGGCCCGACCCTGCTTAGCTTCCGAGATCAGACGAGATCGGGCGTTCTCAAAGTGGTATGGCCGTAAGCGAAAACTGCTGCCAAAAACGGGCTTTTTGAAGAAATTCATAGAATTTTTCAGGCCTTCTGAAGAAACTCTGCTCCCAAGACCGGGCATGTTGACAAACTCACAGAATATATCAGGCTTTTTGAAGAATCTCATGGACTCTTTTTTTTTTTTTTTTTTTTTTTTAAACCAAAAATGCTTACAGCACCTGGTATTCCCAGGCGGTCTCCCATCCAAGTACTAACCAGGCCCGACCCTGCTTAGCTTCCGAGATCAGACGAGATCGGGCGTTCTCAAAGTGGTATGGCCGTAAGCGAAATCTGCTGCCAAAAACGGGCTATTTAAAAGGTTAGAACATTAGTGAAGTAAACTAAAAAGCTTACAGCACCTGGTATTCCCAGGCGGTCTCCCATCCAAGTACTAACCAGGCCCGACCCTGCTTAGCTTCCGAGATCAGACGAGATCGGGCGTTCTCAAAGTGGTATGGCCGTAAGCGAAATCTGCTGCCAAAAACGGGCTATTTAAAAGGTTAGAACATTAGTGAAGTAAACTAAAAAGCTTACAGCACCTGGTATTCCCAGGCGGTCTCCCATCCAAGTACTAACCAGGCCCGACCCTGCTTAGCTTCCGAGATCAGACGAGATCGGGCGTTCTCAAAGTGGTATGGCCGTAAGCGAAATCTGCTGCCAAAAACGGGCTATTTAAAAGGTTAGAACATTAGTGAAGTAAACTAAAAAGCTTACAGCACCTGGTATTCCCAGGCGGTCTCCCATCCAAGTACTAACCAGGCCCGACCCTGCTTAGCTTCCGAGATCAGACGAGATCGGGCGTTCTCAAAGTGGTATGGCCGTAAGCGAAATCTGCTGCCAAAAACGGGCTTTTTGAAGAAATTCATAGAATTTTTCAGGCCTTCTGAAGAAACTCTGCTCCCAAGACCGGGCATGTTGACAAACTCACAGAATATATCAGGCTTTTTGAAGAATCTCATGGACTCTTTTTTTTTTTTTTTTTTTTTTTTAAACCAAAAATGCTTACAGCACCTGGTATTCCCAGGCGGTCTCCCATCCAAGTACTAACCAGGCCCGACCCTGCTTAGCTTCCGAGATCAGACGAGATCGGGCGTTCTCAAAGTGGTATGGCCGTAAGCGAAATCTGCTGCCAAAAACGGGCTATTTAAAAGGTTAGAACATTAGTGAAGTAAACTAAAAAGCTTACAGCACCTGGTATTCCCAGGCGGTCTCCCATCCAAGTACTAACCAGGCCCGACCCTGCTTAGCTTCCGAGATCAGACGAGATCGGGCGTTCTCAAAGTGGTATGGCCGTAAGCGAAATCTGCTGCCAAAAACGGGCTATTTAAAAGGTTAGAACATTAGTGAAGTAAACTAAAAAGCTTACAGCACCTGGTATTCCCAGGCGGTCTCCCATCCAAGTACTAACCAGGCCCGACCCTGCTTAGCTTCCGAGATCAGACGAGATCGGGCGTTCTCAAAGTGGTATGGCCGTAAGCGAAATCTGCTGCCAAAAACGGGCTATTTAAAAGGTTAGAACATTAGTGAAGTAAACTAAAAAGCTTACAGCACCTGGTATTCCCAGGCGGTCTCCCATCCAAGTACTAACCAGGCCCGACCCTGCTTAGCTTCCGAGATCAGACGAGATCGGGCGTTCTCAAAGTGGTATGGCCGTAAGCGAAATCTGCTGCCAAAAACGGACTTTTTGAAGAAATGCATAGAATTTTTCAGGCCTTCTGAAGAAACTCTGCTCCCAAGACCGGACATGTTGAAGAAACTCAGAGAATATATCAGGCTTTTTGAAGAATCTCATGGACTCTTTTTTTTTTTTTTTTTTTTTTTTTAAACCAAAAATGCTTACAGCACCTGGTATTCCCAGGCGGTCTCCCATCCAAGTACTAACCAGGCCCGACCCTGCTTAGCTTCCGAGATCAGACGAGATCGGGCGTTCTCAAAGTGGTATGGCCGTAAGCGAAATCTGCTGCCAAAAACGGGCTATTTAAAAGGTTAGAACATTAGTGAAGTAAACTAAAAAGCTTACAGCACCTGGTATTCCCAGGCGGTCTCCCATCCAAGTAGTAACCAGGCCCGACCCTGCTTAGCTTCCGAGATCAGACGAGATCGGGCGTTCTCAAAGTGGTATGGCCGCAAGCGAAATCTGCTGCCAAAAACGGGCTATTTAAAAGGTTAGAACATTAGTGAAGTAAACTAAAAAGCTTACAGCACCTGGTATTCCCAGGCGGTCTCCCATCCAAGTACTAACCAGGCCCGACCCTGCTTAGCTTCCGAGATCAGACGAGATCGGGCGTTCTCAAAGTGGTATGGCCGTAAGCGAAATCTGCTGCCAAAAACGGGCTATTTAAAAGGTTAGAACATTAGTGAAGTAAACTAAAAAGCTTACAGCACCTGGTATTCCCAGGCGGTCTCCCATCCAAGTACTAACCAGGCCCGACCCTGCTTAGCTTCCGAGATCAGACGAGATCGGGCGTTCTCAAAGTGGTATGGCCGTAAGCGAAAACTGCTGCCAAAAACGGGCTTTTTGAAGAAATTCATAGAATTTTTCAGGCCTTCTGAAGAAACTCTGCTCCCAAGACCGGGCATGTTGACAAACTCACAGAATATATCAGGCTTTTTGAAGAATCTCATGGACTCTTTTTTTTTTTTTTTTTTTTTTTTAAACCAAAAATGCTTACAGCACCTGGTATTCCCAGGCGGTCTCCCATCCAAGTACTAACCAGGCCCGACCCTGCTTAGCTTCCGAGATCAGACGAGATCGGGCGTTCTCAAAGTGGTATGGCCGTAAGCGAAATCTGCTGCCAAAAACGGGCTATTTAAAAGGTTAGAACATTAGTGAAGTAAACTAAAAAGCTTACAGCACCTGGTATTCCCAGGCGGTCTCCCATCCAAGTACTAACCAGGCCCGACCCTGCTTAGCTTCCGAGATCAGACGAGATCGGGCGTTCTCAAAGTGGTATGGCCGTAAGCGAAAACTGCTGCCAAAAACGGGCTTTTTGCAGAAATTCATAGAATTTTTCAGGCCTTCTGAAGAAACTCTGCTCCCAAGACCGGGCATGTTGACAAACTCACAGAATATATCAGGCTTTTTGAAGAATCTCATGGACTCTTTTTTTTTTTTTTTTTTTTTTTTAAACCAAAAATGCTTACAGCACCTGGTATTCCCAGGCGGTCTCCCATCCAAGTACTAACCAGGCCCGACCCTGCTTAGCTTCCGAGATCAGACGAGATCGGGCGTTCTCAAAGTGGTATGGCCGTAAGCGAAATCTGCTGCCAAAAACGGGCTATTTAAAAGGTTAGAACATTAGTGAAGTAAACTAAAAAGCTTACAGCACCTGGTATTCCCAGGCGGTCTCCCATCCAAGTACTAACCAGGCCCGACCCTGCTTAGCTTCCGAGATCAGACGAGATCGGGCGTTCTCAAAGTGGTATGGCCGTAAGCGAAAACTGCTGCCAAAAACGGGCTTTTTGCAGAAATTCATAGAATTTTTCAGGCCTTCTGAAGAAACTCTGCTCCCAAGACCGGGCATGTTGACAAACTCACAGAATATATCAGGCTTTTTGAAGAATCTCATGGACTCTTTTTTTTTTTTTTTTTTTTTTTTAAACCAAAAATGCTTACAGCACCTGGTATTCCCAGGCGGTCTCCCATCCAAGTACTAACCAGGCCCGACCCTGCTTAGCTTCCGAGATCAGACGAGATCGGGCGTTCTCAAAGTGGTATGGCCGTAAGCGAAATCTGCTGCCAAAAACGGGCTATTTAAAAGGTTAGAACATTAGTGAATTAAACTAAAAAGCTTACAGCACCTGGTATTCCCAGGCGGTCTCCCATCCAAGTACTAACCAGGCCCGACCCTGCTTAGCTTCCGAGATCAGACGAGATCGGGCGTTCTCAAAGTGGTATGGCCGTAAGCGAAATCTGCTGCCAAAAACGGACTTTTTGAAGAAATGCATAGAATTTTTCAGGCCTTCTGAAGAAACTCTGCTCCCAAGACCGGGCATGTTGAAGAAACTCAGAGAATATATCAGGCTTTTTGAAGAATCTCATGGACTCTTTTTTTTTTTTTTTTTTTTTTTTTAAACCAAAAATGCTTACAGCACCTGGTATTCCCAGGCGGTCTCCCATCCAAGTACTAACCAGGCCCGACCCTGCTTAGCTTCCGAGATCAGACGAGATCGGGCGTTCTCAAAGTGGTATGGCCGTAAGCGAAATCTGCTGCCAAAAACGGGCTATTTAAAAGGTTAGAACATTAGTGAAGTAAACTAAAAAGCTTACAGCACCTGGTATTCCCAGGCGGTCTCCCATCCAAGTACTAACCAGGCCCGACCCTGCTTAGCTTCCGAGATCAGACGAGATCGGGCGTTCTCAAAGAGGTATGGCCGTAAGCGAAATCTGCTGCCAAAAACTGACTTTTTGAAGAAATTCATAGAATTTTTCAGGCCTTCTGAAGAAAC
>JAJAVR010000059.1:87500-90511 GCA_021554675.1 Leuciscus idus
GACTCTTTTTTTTTTTTTTTTTTTTTTTTTAAACCAAAAATGCTTACAGCACCTGGTATTCCCAGGCGGTCTCCCATCCAAGTACTAACCAGGCCCGACCCTGCTTAGCTTCCGAGATCAGACGAGATCGGGCGTTCTCAAAGTGGTATGGCCGTAAGCGAAATCTGCTGCCAAAAACGGGCTATTTAAAAGGTTAGAACATTAGTGAAGTAAACTAAAAAGCTTACAGCACCTGGTATTCCCAGGCGGTCTCCCATCCAAGTACTAACCAGGCCCGACCCTGCTTAGCTTCCGAGATCAGACGAGATCGGGCGTTCTCAAAGAGGTATGGCCGTAAGCGAAATCTGCTGCCAAAAACTGACTTTTTGAAGAAATTCATAGAATTTTTCAGGCCTTCTGAAGAAACTCTGCTCCCAAGACAGGGCATGTTGAAGAAACTCAGAGAATATATCAGGCTTTTTGAAGAATCTCATGGACTCTTTTTTTTTTTTTTTTTTTTTTTTAAACCAAAAATGCTTACAGCACCTGGTATTCCCAGGCGGTCTCCCATCCAAGTACTAACCAGGCCCGACCCTGCTTAGCTTCCGAGATCAGACGAGATCGGGCGTTCTCAAAGTGGTATGGCCGTAAGCGAAATCTGCTGCCAAAAACGGGCTATTTAAAAGGTTAGAACATTAGTGAAGTAAACTAAAAAGCTTACAGCACCTGGTATTCCCAGGCGGTCTCCCATCCAAGTACTAACCAGGCCCGACCCTGCTTAGCTTCCGAGATCAGACGAGATCGGGCGTTCTCAAAGTGGTATGGCCGTAAGCGAAATCTGCTGCCAAAAACGGGCTATTTAAAAGGTTAGAACATTAGTGAAGTAAACTAAAAAGCTTACAGCACCTGGTATTCCCAGGCGGTCTCCCATCCAAGTACTAACCAGGCCCGACCCTGCTTAGCTTCCGAGATCAGACGAGATCGGGCGTTCTCAAAGTGGTATGGCCGTAAGCGAAATCTGCTGCCAAAAACGGGCTATTTAAAAGGTTAGAACATTAGTGAAGTAAACTAAAAAGCTTACAGCACCTGGTATTCCCAGGCGGTCTCCCATCCAAGTACTAACCAGGCCCGACCCTGCTTAGCTTCCGAGATCAGACGAGATCGGGCGTTCTCAAAGTGGTATGGCCGTAAGCGAAATCTGCTGCCAAAAACGGACTTTTTGAAGAAATGCATAGAATTTTTCAGGCCTTCTGAAGAAACTCTGCTCCCAAGACCGGGCATGTTGAAGAAACTCAGAGAATATATCAGGCTTTTTGAAGAATCTCATGGACTCTTTTTTTTTTTTTTTTTTTTTTTTTAAACCAAAAATGCTTACAGCACCTGGTATTCCCAGGCGGTCTCCCATCCAAGTACTAACCAGGCCCGACCCTGCTTAGCTTCCGAGATCAGACGAGATCGGGCGTTCTCAAAGTGGTATGGCCGTAAGCGAAATCTGCTGCCAAAAACGGGCTATTTAAAAGGTTAGAACATTAGTGAAGTAAACTAAAAAGCTTACAGCACCTGGTATTCCCAGGCGGTCTCCCATCCAAGTACTAACCAGGCCCGACCCTGCTTAGCTTCCGAGATCAGACGAGATCGGGCGTTCTCAAAGAGGTATGGCCGTAAGCGAAATCTGCTGCCAAAAACTGACTTTTTGAAGAAATTCATAGAATTTTTCAGGCCTTCTGAAGAAACTCTGCTCCCAAGACAGGGCATGTTGAAGAAACTCAGAGAATATATCAGGCTTTTTGAAGAATCTCATGGACTCTTTTTTTTTTTTTTTTTTTTTTTTAAACCAAAAATGCTTACAGCACCTGGTATTCCCAGGCGGTCTCCCATCCAAGTACTAACCAGGCCCGACCCTGCTTAGCTTCCGAGATCAGACGAGATCGGGCGTTCTCAAAGTGGTATGGCCGTAAGCGAAATCTGCTGCCAAAAACGGGCTATTTAAAAGGTTAGAACATTAGTGAAGTAAACTAAAAAGCTTACAGCACCTGGTATTCCCAGGCGGTCTCCCATCCAAGTACTAACCAGGCCCGACCCTGCTTAGCTTCCGAGATCAGACGAGATCGGGCGTTCTCAAAGTGGTATGGCCGTAAGCGAAATCTGCTGCCAAAAACGGGCTATTTAAAAGGTTAGAACATTAGTGAAGTAAACTAAAAAGCTTACAGCACCTGGTATTCCCAGGCGGTCTCCCATCCAAGTACTAACCAGGCCCGACCCTGCTTAGCTTCCGAGATCAGACGAGATCGGGCGTTCTCAAAGTGGTATGGCCGTAAGCGAAATCTGCTGCCAAAAACGGGCTATTTAAAAGGTTAGAACATTAGTGAAGTAAACTAAAAAGCTTACAGCACCTGGTATTCCCAGGCGGTCTCCCATCCAAGTACTAACCAGGCCCGACCCTGCTTAGCTTCCGAGATCAGACGAGATCGGGCGTTCTCAAAGTGGTATGGCCGTAAGCGAAATCTGCTGCCAAAAACGGACTTTTTGAAGAAATGCATAGAATTTTTCAGGCCTTCTGAAGAAACTCTGCTCCCAAGACCGGGCATGTTGAAGAAACTCAGAGAATATATCAGGCTTTTTGAAGAATCTCATGGACTCTTTTTTTTTTTTTTTTTTTTTTTTTAAACCAAAAATGCTTACAGCACCTGGTATTCCCAGGCGGTCTCCCATCCAAGTACTAACCAGGCCCGACCCTGCTTAGCTTCCGAGATCAGACGAGATCGGGCGTTCTCAAAGTGGTATGGCCGTAAGCGAAATCTGCTGCCAAAAACGGGCTATTTAAAAGGTTAGAACATTAGTGAAGTAAACTAAAAAGCTTACAGCACCTGGTATTCCCAGGCGGTCTCCCATCCAAGTACTAACCAGGCCCGACCCTGCTTAGCTTCCGAGATCAGACGAGATCGGGCGTTCTCAAAGTGGTATGGCCGTAAGCGAAAACTGCTGCCAAAAACGGGCTTTTTGAAGAAATTCATAGAATTTTTCAGGCCTTC
>JAJAVR010000060.1:0-71942 GCA_021554675.1 Leuciscus idus
AATGAATGAAATCTAACCTGTAACCTGTAACCCAGGTCACAGGGTCTGGTTTGCAGGCTGGATTTTAATGGCAGTGCAGACCTTTACTGCCAGCTCTCGTTTGCCATTTCTGCTCACTTCCTCAACCGCTATGACATGAGACAGTTGGGACCTGTCTGTCTGTCTGTCTGAATCAGGCACACAAAGAGGAAGCTGACATTGTATTAGGATGAATAATAGAATTGGAGACGCAAAGGTTCTTAGTCATCAGCGTTCTAGATGTATGTGTTTTTATAATAGGAAACGGAGTGGAGCATCTGACCTTTTATATTGCTGGTGGTATTATGAATGCCTCACAGCACTGGAGAAACACACACATACATCTACGCCATTTATAGTAGATGAACGCATGGAAAGCACTTGGCCTCTATGGCTCTACCTAGAGGTTTCTCCGAATTTTCTGAACAGCGTTTTTTTTTTTTTTTAATGTTTATTACTCAATTTATATCTCATGTCAATAACGGTGAAGTTCCAGAAATCTTCCTATTACATTCAAACTTGATGATTTCAGATTTTCTCTGTGCATCTCTATCATAAATGCTTGTGGAGCAGTTCTGCTGGATTTGAAGGCTAATCCTTGGTCTCTGCGCTGTGGAAATGTGGAATAGAATTACTTCTAGGTAAACATCTACATTTATTTAGCAGGTCTCCAGACTGCGACTAGTGAGATTTTTGCTTTGATCACCACTGGCGACAATTATGATTTTACATGTTGTGATTTAAAAATGAGTTTGAGTGCCAAAATACTCACGGGGAAAAGAGGATCTTATTCTCTTTACTTCTAGTTACAGCACGAAATAAACACGAATGAACATCAGAAGGTATGGTGAAAGATACAGTACTTACTGAAATGCATCATGTCCTCTATAATCACTGTCAATGTTTCAACCGCAGAAAGACGTCAATAATAAAACGGCTTGCAAACAATGAATGACTTTTCCAAAGTAAATGTGACAATGACTTGTTAGTCAACTAGAAAAAAATAACTAAAGAGGAACATTTTGCTAAATTTATGCACCATATTACATATTCATTATATGTTTACTTAACCTGTTGTCTACATGATAAGAGAATGGAAGGAGCTAAAAAATTAAATTCAACACCGCCTATTATGATTACATGTGAAGAGATGCCTTAGACCTCTCAGATATTACTAATGAAGAAAGATGGACTGGATGTGCAAGACGTATGATAGTGCGTAAGGAGTAGGCCAAACTACACTCAATGGCCAAGTGATGCTGACATTATTATGGTGAATCGTGACACTGGCTCAGATTCTGTGTAAAGAACAATTCTTTGTGACTGTATGTAGTTCTTAAGTGGAAAAAGATGTTCAGTTCCCACTTTGTAAACCTTAGTTCGCAGGACATCCACAAGATGGATAAAAATGCTAATGCTGTAAAAGGAGGGCAGACGTGGACAGGATGACTAAAATGAAGTGTGTAAAACTGTTATGTTTATTCTTATGTGGCACTTAAAGTTATTGGTGCCTATTTTTTTTTTTCTTACTGGAGCCAATGGCTCCTCAAGTTATGTTTTTCTCTGGAGCCCAGTCTAGGATGAATCCTGAGAATGTGTTTGTTGCAGTAATCGCTTTCACTCGGAGCAGAAACCTGATCTGCATTGCATGAGGGCAAAACTGAGTTTTTCTTATGATGCAAAGCTGAATTTTCAGCATCATTGCTCCAGTCTTCAGTGTCACATGATCCTTCAGAAATCACTCTAATATGATGATTTGCTGATTCTGAATGATTATTAATGAACATTTATCAATGTTGAAAACAGTTGTGCTGCTTCATATTTTTGTGGAAACCTTGATACTTTAAAGTTTAAAAGAAGAGCATTCATTTGAAGAAGAAATCTTTTGTAACATTATAAATGTCTACAACAATAATTTACTTTATTAGCAGTGGTCTGTGAGGGATTGACAGTTAACTTAATCTTGACACTAAACTTATTTATTTTTTTATAAATAAAATGTTATCAAATGTTATCAAATGATTTTGAAATTTTATGAAACAGGATTCAATGTTTTACAGTAACACAAACTTATACCATCAAGCTACATGTTTAACCACTTTAAAATATGGAAATCATATTAGTTTAATATTTTATCCCATGATCCCTAGATATATGTATGATGTGAGCATGAAAATGTATTGCACAGCAGAAATGATCCTCCTGTGGTCAGTACATTCATTAAGTGCATGATTCAGCATTTAAATATGACTGAACGTTGATCATAGGATATATGACACTGTATTTAATTCTAGGGATATAATTCACAGGCTTGTGCCATTTTGAGTGTTATTAGAATATATAATTTTTTTCATGTAGCAACTGTGTGTTTATGTCAGAGTGTGTAATGTGTGTGTGTTTGCACTTGTTGGTCGCTGCATGCAAAGCCATAAATTAATCATCAGAAAACAACAAATCTGCATTAGGAAAACGTAATGGATGGCAAAGAAGATGAAGCAGGAGCCAGGAACCTCAGGAGACAGGTGAAGTTGTCTGCTGTCTGCGGAGACTCTCTGACTGACTGTTCGTTACAGTACAAAAAGTGATCAAAGGAGAGAAAAACAAGTGCAGGAAGAGAGCGCTGGGGCCCGGGAGAGCGAGAGGAGGTGCTGAGAGCCCCGACAGGCTTAATGCTGGAATAAAAGGAAAATAAAGTCTCATTGAGAGTTAGAAAACAAGAACAGCAGTTGTAATTAAGCTTTCCCTGAGGCTTGATTTAAGTTATCTGATTTGGATTCCCTGCAGACATCATTACGGTCCTGCTCTACAGGGACACCTGAACTTCCTATCGGCAACAACAGGCTCACCTAGAGAGACTTATACAAGCCGTACGTGCGTTTCTGTTAGCGTGCATTGAAAAATTTAAATTGGAATAAATATTGTGTATAAAAAAGATATGTTTCTTCAGCCACAAATCAGCATACTAGATTTAGAATGATTGAAGACTGGAGTAATGATGCTGAAAATGTAGCTTTGGCATCAAAGAAATATTAAAATAGAAAACTGTTATTTTAAATTGCAATAATATTTCACACTAAAACGATTTTTTACTCTATCAATCAAATCAACGATTTGGTGAGCAGAAGAGACTTCTTACCGACACATCTTACCGACCCCAAACTTTTGAACGGTAGTATATATTATGTTTGTTAAAGAAGTAAAACAGTTCAAAGAAATCTTTCAAATGACTCGTTTTATCGTTGCTGGTTTAACATCGACCGCATGTTGTTTGTTCTGCCTCTGAAAACCAGCTCTCTATTGATGCGTTTTCTCCGGTCCAGCTTAAGCAAAGTTCAAACCTATGACGTAGCAAAGGGATTAATCTTTCTCAAATTACGTGGGCCAGCAGAGATCAAACGAGGCCATTAGTCCTGACCTGAGCAATAGCCATTCTAGTTCCTACAACTATATGTCTGCTTGAAAGCCGATGTTACTTATGGAGACAACATGAAAGGCAGTTACTCTAGTAGATGCATCCTATAGGAGTTAGTGTTAGTGGTGGGAAAAATCATTTTTATGGATTGCACTATAAAAGATGACACGTTTGCTCTTTATTTACTCTGAGAGGTGGTGTAAACAGAGAGATATGATTGATTAATTGATTTTTGTGTTGATATTTGGTTCATGCTTATCGTGTCTCTCATCTCATACTTCCTTATACGACATCTGAAGGATCATAGGGCTGGAGTGTATCCCAGTATCCGAGGCAGAAGGCAGGAGAAAGCACCTGGACAGGCGGTTCCTCCAAAAAAAAATAAAAAAATAAAAAGAAATGGTTGATCTTCTTGGGTCTTCAATATTCCGCCCTGTATGTTTTTGTTATATCATGCATCAGAAGATAATTAGTGGTATTTGCAATTTTACATTAATATTTTTTGTATATTAAAGGGTCATATGATGTTATTTTAAAAGGTTTCTTATTTTGTTTGTGTAGAATAGGTAAAAATGCTTTAATGTAAAAAAAACAAAAAACATTACAAAAAAAATTCTACAAAGCCCCTCCTTCCGAAAAGCCCAGATTGCTCTGATTGGCCAGCTGACCCAGTGCGTTGTGATTGGCTAAACACCTCAAGCGTGTGTTGGAAATGAAACGCCCCTCACCATAATTGCGATTTTCAGCTTCACAACATGGCAACAGAGCCTCGTCTTCTCTCTTTGCGTATGCCTTTGGCCGGGCATTATTCTAATGTGTCACTCTGTGATGTAGACGTTGGCTGAAGTAATATCGAGGCGTTTTAGGCAGGTCTGGAGCATTGTTCTCCGTTAGATAATAAAATAAATAATAAATCCCTTTAGTGGCAGACTATAAGCATTGTAACTTTGCAGATGTTAAACATGCACACACTGATACATTACACACTGAAGGAAAAGCTTCTTATGGCCTCTTTAAAGTTTAAGGTTTAGGGTTTTGTTCAGATTGATAACTCTAAATATTAATCTTCAGTACTTTTACTGTAACCACCTTTTTAAGAGGTTTTACTTTCTTACTAATCCTGTTGACTTGTATTAAACGTAATCTAACGTATTGCATAAGCAATACAAGCTTCAAAAAGTTGGCCAGAAACGAGCTAGTAAAAAGAGGTAGGTGTGGCAGAGCAATAATAAGAGTGTTTTTCCTTTTTTAATAAGATCAAGTGCTGCGGTATCATATTTGGCTCTCTGCCGATCTACAATAAATGCTCAATTCGGTCTAAATATAGTTTTTGGCTGCAATGAAAAGAAATGCCTCCTATTTCTTCATGGGTGGATTGTGATGCACATGCTGACTTGCCATATTTTTTAAAGTAAGCTTCATTGGTGGCGGCGGTGGTGATCTACCCGCTAAAGACCATAAATCATGATAATTCAAACTTTACCATTACTCTACTGCCTGTCTGCAACGTCCTCAGTTAATTATAGAGTTCAAATGTTAGTCAGCAGATCTTACTCTGTAAAGCTTCAGCTAGAATTGCCAGTTATAATGTTGCTAAATTAGATAAACATGACACATCTGTGGGAGAAAGATTTTATATTATATTTATATTAGTCAGAGAGAACATTTTCTGATTCAAGCAGTTCATGTAGCACTTCACTTAGATTTACTTAATTTGCATTTACTTTTTTTTTTGTTGCTACAAATCATATTTTTAAAAGTTTCAAGATATCAAATTGAAAAGGTTTAATTTTCAGTAAGCAAAATATACATTCTTTTTTTTGCCAAATTTGGTCAATTTGGGCATGCCAACTATGAATATTAAGTAGTTATATAACGCCACCCTTCTGTCCAATATATTGCCATGTCCAAAATGTCTTTTTTATATTTAATATTCTTTGCATACCAAGATGTATTGATTCATGTCATTGTGGGAAATGCACTGATAGTCCTGTATCAGTTCAGTTCAGCAAAGCCCTATTAAATAACCATCTACATCAAGCAATTCTGTAATTTTGCAACCAAAAATTTTTTCCAACAGTTTACCAGATTACTTTTGGGTCACATACAGTTATTTTCCCCCACTGTCCTTTCTCTTAGTCCTCTACCCATCAATGCTTCCCTTTATTATTTATTTTGCCTCCTTACTTTCCCTCAGTCATTTTTTTCATTATGGAAAAAAATCACTCCCACACAAGTGCTTTTCATCAGCATCATTCCTTCTGTGCCACTCTCTCAATGTTTGGACATCCCAGCACATTAAGTTTTGATTTATGGACTTGAAATAAAAAGGTATAAGAGAATTATGATGTTAGACCACAACAATAGACCACATAGTCCATCTCAACGACAGTGGAAAGATGGTTGTATCACAAAAAAGCAATGTTCGGAATGGATCATTATGATCAAATGTATTAAATGGAGATGCAACTGAAATGATCTGAAAGTATTTATGAAATTACCCCCAATGTCGAATAAGCGATCCTTCAGGGTGTTGGGAATGTGTTGAATTGGAGCTTTCTGTGGTCACAGATTCCCTCCAGGCCCACCAATAACGGCTCGCTAACAAGTGTTAGCATGACAGCAGGTTTGCTCTGCTATTTTGCTGAATCAATGGTCTGACCTGGGAGAGCAATACTTAAGCGCTTGCAAATAGAAGATTCTTTATTCTTCCAGATAAATTGGATGAGCAGAAGTGGTGTTAAATCAGGTGAAGGTAGCGTGAAAAGGTAGGTGAAATGTGAACAGGGTGTGTACTGGCTGATGGCAGTGATGGAGATTCATAATGGGAGTTTGTCTTTTTAATAATTAGATTACAGATATATAATTTATTACAGTGAACATTGAGACTAGTTCATAAAACATGAGCAGAATGAATTTGTGTAAATCGTAAACCATTATTATGTAATTCATTTATGCATTTAGCAGACAATTTTATCCAAAACGATTTACATTGCATTTAAAGTATGTATTTTATGAGTTTTCCTGGAAAACTCTTCGATCTATTGGAATTGAATGCAATTGTTGCGTTGAATTCAGCAGTTTACATGAATTTGTTGTTTTGTTCATGTTTCATGAATGAAGCTTGATGTTCCCTGATAGCACATATGGCTGAAATGCATTTTCATTCAGATGAAAATATTTGGAAAAATTTTCCGGTTAGATGCTAGAAGAATTACTAATTACTAAGAATTAGTGTTACTTATTACTAATTGCCATGGCACTTTTTATGATGTTTGTACACAACAATAGACATGTTTCCATCCAAAGTTGTGAATTTAACCTGAACAGTTGCGATTAAAGCATGTTCAAGAGAACAAAATCGTCACTTCCTGGGAAATTGGCGCAAAATATCCGTAATAAAAATGGAAGTTGCTCTAATTGTCCTCAAGCCACTGTGCCTCTTCTCTCTGTCATACATCATAAATTACTTGCGTATCAGATTGCGCAGACGAAACGCAGCAAACGGCGTCATGTTATCTTGTGTTCGGATGGTTATCTTGCCTGGTGTTTGGGAATGCAATCGTGTGAGAAGCTTCTGGGAGGTCATTATGCTAAATCATTCTGATGACAGACTTTGGCTCAGGCATTTCAGGATGATCAAACCAACATTTGAAATGCTGTGCAATGAAACTGTTTCACTGGGTTAGTCCAGTTATCCAATTACATGCAATTTTCCAAAATGCACATAACAGGTGGATGTAAACGTAGCTTATATGACATTTATTCAAACACAATGGCCCGGTTTCACAGACAGGGCTTAGATTAAGTAAGGATTAGGCCTTAGTTCAATTAGTGTAGTAACTTTTATAAACGTGCCTTAGAAAAAAAACATTACTGGTGTTCATCTTGAGACAAAACAATGTCACTGACATATTTTAAGATGTCAGTGCAAGTTGCTTTCAGTTAAACCTGCTCAAACATGCATCGTAGTCTGGGACTAGCTTAAGCCTTGTCTGTGAAACTGGGGGAATGTTCTCCAGATGTTGCAATGTTATCATATGCATGCATACTGGCTTGTACAGATTCGTTCCATTAGTCCTGTTTTTGCATGCCACTGTATTATACGATGATGACGGTTTTTTGAAAAGACACTTGTGAGTCTGTCATTTCTCTCTTTGAATGAGGACACCATGTTCCCCTCCGCTTACTAATTGCCATGAGGCCAGTGAGGGTCTCATTCACATGCATTGATGTTTGCCCAAATGATAGCAAACAGAGGCGGCCTATCCTCTCTGCCAGCCAAACGCACACAGAGGCCTTTGTTAGACAAGAGGACCTGATAATCACACATCTCTTTGCTTCTCTCTATTTCTCTCATTCTTTTATTTTTTTATTACACATAACATTAAAAATAAAGATACAAATGGTGAGTTTTGCGGCGATGTTATTGAAGAATAATTTTTGGTTCCTCAAAGAACCTTTCATTGATCAATACTTACCGTTTTTGTCTTATGGTGCGTTCACACCGGACGCGAATAGCGCGTCAGGCGCGAGTGATTTCAATGTTAAGTCAATGCAAAGACGCGTTACGCGCGTAAAAAATTCCTGCGGCGCGAATGAGGCGTAGAGCGCGGCGCGGTAGACGCGAATACGCCTCATTCGCGCGTCAAGTTCGCGCGAATTGAGCGTCTGGCGCGTTAAGCGCGTTACGCGCGAATGATTTTATTAGTGCTATTTGTGCATTCACGGGTTTGATGCGAATTCGCGTCTGCCGCCCGAGTTGAAAAATCTGAACTTCTGCGTCAATTCGCGCCGCGTTAACCAATCAGGAGCCTGCTTGCTGCTGTCACGTGGTGAAGTGACAGTTTATAATGTTATTTTATGTTTGGCCTCAATAAATTATTTTGTAATATGACTAAAATGCACAACAAAGCAAATCTTTCACATAAAAACTCGATTTCAATATATGAGAGATACTCATTTTGTATTGAATGCTATTTATTCCATATCTATTCTAGATTATATGAAACATTATTATTCTAATGTAAAGACAACAAACACAATTTAGTGTATAAAAACAAAAATCACAGGACAGGTTTCACTTTTGGAGGCTGACTCCATTTATTATCAAAATTAAAATAAATGACAGATTAGGTGGGTGCGGGCGAGGGTGAACCTCGCGCCGGGCTGTAGAGCGCGGGCTCGTCAGGCAGCGACCACTCGAGGCCGAGGCCTCACGGCCTACGCTGTCCTCGTCAGCGTCCTCACCGTTAGGTCCACCAAACCTAGCTCCTGGAGCAAATTGTGAAACTCCTGAAACCCTCTGGAGGGTCTGGTGGACCCGAGTACAGCGACGATGTCCCCTACGCAGCTGTTTCTGCTCTCCAGAGCATATACGAGCGATGACTCTCTCGATTAATGCTAACGCTAATGCTCGATAAACATCTAAAAAAGATGGCCGGCAAAACTTTCACCTCTGACGCGCGTAAATTTCGCTTCAAACTTTTGTTTTTACGCGCGTTAGACACGCGAATAAACACAGAGTGGTCAAGCGTCAAACTAGACGCGGCAGGCGCGAATTTGACGCGCTATTCGCGTCCGGTGTGAACGCAGCATTAGTGTGAAGAACATTTCAATAAATTTGGAAAGATTCCATTAAACTGTTAAAGGTTCTTTATGGAACCATAAATGCCAGTAAAGAATTTTTTATTTATTTTGTATGTTTTTTTGTTTTGTTTAAAGCTGCATTCCGTAACTTTTTTTGGGTTAAAAATGATCCAAAATAAATTTGAGCAAGTACATAACCAGCCAGTGTTCATAACTCTCTGCTTGCCTTAACTCGATTCTAAACGATAATCTTGTAATAATGTTTTTAATTCCAGTGGTACTGGTGGATTTCCGCGGGAAATTCGAGTATGTCTTTGCGTCATTACGTCACATCTGTACACATAAAGAAGAGTCTCGGCTAGTAGGCTAATGAGTGTGAGGATGTTGGAGGTGGAGATTTATAGTCTTTTCTCACAGCACTTGATATAATTAAACTTATTTATTTGATGGCGGATCCAGAAAGGTTCAAACGACAATAATCAGTGACAACTGGAGATTCACCCGTTGTAAAATGCAAAAGACTTCGGACTTCGGAGTGGCTACAGAATAAGAGACCGCAACCTGCCCATGCGAAAACAAGGATAATATCAGAAGGGAAGAAACTGAACTACACATAAATGTAGTAACACAATGCTGATGTTGTTAACATTAAACATTTGAGAACAAAGTATAATTTGCACGGTTTGACGTGATATGATAAGCGTGATATGATATGATAAAAAAGTAGAATCTGTGATTGCGAATGCCAGTATCCACACCGGCGCGGCGACTGACAGCCACACATTCTCCTCAAAACATCGGATTCATCCGCGCCGTGCCGTGCCGAGGCACAACCCACGTAAAGTTGATAATTCCACGAATAACTGCAATTGCAGATTTAAAACAGAGATGGCGACAAAGAGGAAAAACTACGGATTGCAGCTTTAATCTATCTAATGTCCCTGAGGTATGGCGAGTTATGCATACTAATCCCAAACCCCAGCTTTGAGCAATAGTGATATTAATGCTTGCAAACACTACTGATTATAAAGCAGCTGTTGTTAATGACCTGTTTACAATATTTCTAAAGTACTTATTTAATTAGATGTTACTCTGTTATGTTAAGTAATTGTTCATCATATCTTTTGCCACCTGATATTATCCTCAACTTTACCTGTTTTTTAAAGCCTCACCAAAGGAACAAGCTCCAAAATACTGTGTTTATGAGTCTGGTGTGTATTAAAACACTCCCGTTGTCTCCAATTACACTGTTTTACCCTCTGTGGGTTTGTGAATAAACAATTCACTTGTTATTCTTGAAGTCTCGTAAGTATCAATTATTTTTCTCGATTAGCCATTAGTAAGTATTGTAGTAATATGGTAGAGTTGGTATAATGGTATATCCCATGAGCTGTATGTACAGTAGCAGCGCTTGGGGGACGCTGTGTAACTGTGTCTCTCGGGTCTCTGCACTGGGAGGGGAATGTTTAGGTGTGCTGGTCTGTTCTTCTTTTCCTAAGACCTTTTTTTTCTTTGTTCAAAGTACAGTGGACAATAAATTCAGTGCAGTCATTACACTGTAGGAGGTCAAAGATAACAATAAAAGTCAATTATTAATCCAGATGAGGACAGGAAAGGCAACTTTATACATACACAATATATATATATATATATATATATATATATATATATATATATATATATATATATATATATATATATATACACACACACACATTCACATATATACATGTGTATACACACACACACACACACACACACACATACATATATATATATATATAACAAAATTATATATTATTATTATTTAATTTTTTTAATGTATTGTTATATTTTATTTTATTTTTAATTTTTAATTAATTTTATTTTATTATTTTATTTTAATCACTTTTTGCGTGTGGTTTGAATACATAAAATATTGAATAGGTTAAAAAGTCAAATCTGTTCAGATGCTTGTTAAAAGATGAAAGTGTGAGTTAGTAATTGGACTGTGGTACTGTGCAGTAAATTAGGCGGAGTGTTTGGTAGAGGTAGCTGTGTTTGAATGATTCAGCAGATGGCTGAGGAGACGCTGTAGGGGCTTCTGACGACACTACTGTGCAGATGCTGCGTCTCCATTTACAAC
This sequence comes from Leuciscus idus, assembly GCA_021554675.1. NCBI lineage: Eukaryota > Metazoa > Chordata > Actinopteri > Cypriniformes > Leuciscidae > Leuciscus > Leuciscus idus. The sequence goes on from JAJAVR010000060.1 coordinate 11,145, forward strand.
TCCTACTAAATTAAAACGTTAAAAGAAAATGAAATGGAGAAGGTTTTTGGTGTGCTTTCTGGCTTTTTCCATACACACAAAAAAAATGCTGTGGCTGGACCCTAATGCAGACATTACTGCCATGGTATTTTGATGTATACAAAATGTTGAAACATCCCTAACGTTAAAAATGACAAATACTAGCGATACTTCTTGTAGCAAGCATGATAAACTAAAATGATTCTGTGTCTGTGCATTTGGCAGAACCGCTCAGAGCTGCGCTTTTATGACTTAGACAGACTCATTACTTCATGCAGGAATAATCCGAACTGTTCCCAGACCTTTTTCTGTATACATCTGTGAACTTGTGAGCCGCCTCTCAGAACATCAGGCTTTCATGCAGTGGAAATAACAACAAGCGGAGAACCACGGCCAGGCTACGTCAACACGAAGCCGAGTTTTGACAGCAGATGTTTTGGCACAGCTTCAGTGAGCAGTATTAGGCTAAAATCATCTCCGGGAGTGAAGGAAGTGCAGAATCCCTCAGAATAAGCAGACACACAGCCTCGGTCATTCGGATAATATGATACATCATGCGCAGAATATTTGATAACGTGCTCTATTCTGTCCTCATGGCCAGCCGTCGGTCATGTACTATAAAGCATCTAAAAGTCCCTGAAATGTAAACAGTAAGGAATGAATGGCTGAGATGATGATGTAACCCCTGATGTAAAACAGGACATTGCTATTCAGTGAAATTGACAAAATGCAGTTGGAGCTGCGCAGCTTTATTGAACTTGATGCTTTCCAGTATTTGAATTGAAATTTTTCACTTTAAAGTTTTTATTTGTTTGACTGCTTGCTCTTCATTCATTGTCATTCAAACTGTTTTTCTTCTCTCTTCAGGCGCAGGTGAATCAGGGAAGAGCACCATTGTGAAACAGATGAAGTAAGTAGAAAAATGGTTACCATCTCCTCTTTTTTTCTTTTCTTTTTTTTATCCACTCCCATTTACTGTATGCATACGGTAGGGCTGCATGATATAAAAAAAAAACTAAAAAAACTGACCTTACGTCATAGCTGTCAACATTGAACATTGAAAATAAGGGAGATTTCCCGGAATCCATCCCCAAAATAAGGGATTTTTTTTTTTTTTTTTTTTTACACGATTCTTACCCACAAACTTTAAAAAAAAGCACTAATCATTAACAGTCTAAAGAGTTTATAACTACACAATATATATTAAAGAATTACAGACCAATGGATATGTTTAAAGTGCTTTATTTATGAACAAAGTAAACATTACTTACACATTTTTAGGGCTGTCCCCGACTATGGATTTTCATAGTCGAATCAGAATCGTCATGTCTTGCCTATAGTCGACTAATAGTCGAATCATGTGTATGGGGGTGGGGCTGGGGGCGTGGCTTTAACGTTTCAAAGCCGCGATGTACAGAAAATCACACAAAGATATCAGAAAATGTATAAAAACATTTTTGATCTATAAAACTAAGAAATAACATAAATAACTCCAGAAAGGCCACACTGCAGATTTGCATTTCACATGCAAATCAAATTAAATCGGCTAAATTACCTGTGCGAACAGGCCAGCCTACAGCACAACATCGATGCACCGAAAAAATAAACAATTAATTTACTAAATTAAATTAGAACAGAATATACCTTTCTAATAAATAAAAATACAAAACGAAATAAATCAGAATCAAGTCACAGAATGCCTAAAGTGCAGGGGAACATATATTCAAAACACAAGCCACAAATAGTTAGATTAGATAACCCTGACAGATTAATAAATAAAATAAAAATAAAGAAATTATTAAAATAACGATAGTAGCCAGAATTTTCAACTTTGTCTTTTTAACTGCAGAAACAACAATAAATGCTAAACTGGAGAGGCAGTCTTTTTAGCTAAAAATGTTCACAGCATCCAAAAATAAAATTAGAACCGGCTGACAAGTTTTGAAATCACTTGTACCTGATCGAGAGAACAAATCCTGAAAGTCTTTCACTCTGTCTGTCCGTTGGAGTCTTTTCAAATTGTGCGCGCGGATAAAATACATTCTAACGTGAAACCCAGTCTATGCGTGAAACATGTTAACGTTGGCCGGCAGAAGTGCGATCATGGTTTTCATGATGCTAAATCCAGCCTTTATCCTTTATGAGAATATCCTTTCTGATGGTGTACATCCACACTTTAGATTTTCTTATCCCAGACATTGTTAAAGATTTAAATCCTTGCCGCGAAGACGCTCCTCTGTCGGTCACGGATTGAAAGTGAAACTTAAATCTGTCACGGGGTGTTTGGATTTATTCACGCACGTTAAAAAATATTTATTAAAAGCTTCTTTATTTGCACATTTTTATATAGGCCTACAGCATTATCATAATAGGCTGAATATTAACGTATTGACATAAAAGCTAGTTCTATGTGAAATCAGACATTGAGCGCCCTCATATAGCCAAAGTGGCATGATCCTCGTTTCATAACACCTCTGCGAAGATTCGACCGTGAGATCGGTAGTCGAATCAGGCTCCTCCTATCGAAGCATCGAATCTTCAACTATTCGGGGTCACCCCTACACATTTTCATTTGCTACAACGTGTTTTAGCTTAATGTTGGGAGACAGAGTGAGAAAGAACTCAAAGCATTGGTGGTTAATTCAGTGATTTTGGCCGTCGGCGTCCTGATCCATCATCACACATCACACTCATCTACTCTACTCTCCTTGATCATTCGAAATTCACTTCCCGCTACTTTTTCCATACTGTCTATGACTTTTTCCCTCTTCCTCGCACCCGCGCTGCTGCGACTGTCTTTTTCTTCTTCTTCTTCGATAGTAGCCTAAGCTACTGTCTGTATACTGCCACCTGCTTTACTGGAGGTCTAGCAACCCAAGTGCAAGCCACTTCACAGACACAGATAGTTGCGTGACGTGTTCTGAGTTAACACAATCAGAGCGTAAAAGTTGGTTCAACTTGCGAACCTTCTCAGAACCTGTTTGTTTTTCCACTGACTAGAGAGCCCAGCGAACGACGTCGTTACGTCACTGTGTACATTGCCATATGTCTTAGCTTTCCCAACTTCAAGCATAACAATTACAATGTTGGACTACATCGTCTTTCTGCAAATGTTTCTCCTGGCTTTGCGATCCTATATTGGGTTTAGAAGAAGACGTTTAGAACACATTTGTTCTGCTCGTCTGGAGTACTATAGACGGAGGTTACGTTCGAGAATAAGTTCGACAATAACCCCGCCCCCAGCCCCCGGCGTAAGCATGACGTGGTAAAAGAACGGTTCTAGTCCAGCAAAGAGTTGGTGCCGCTTTGGAACCAATTTTCCTGGCCGAGAACCGGTTCTTTGGCTGTCAAAACACAAAGAACTGGTTTGCAAGTAGGCACCGGCTCCGAACCGGCACCAGCACTGCCTTGGTGGAAAAGGGGTAAGAGTGGCTTGATTCACAGTAAATGAACAAAGCGGCTCAGAGCTGTGTATTGATCAATGCGATATGGTGCTATAACTAACTTAAAACTACTTGCCTCAAGCTCCATTTACAGAATTGGCATGCCAAGTTGGCCTCTTTTTCCTAGTCATAACCACATCCATATTCTCTTTCACTTCCTCCTCTTTTTTCAGCGCACATAAAAACCACTATTGCCAAAGTGAGTACGTAAAATTAATCTTGCTCTATTTGTTGGCCACTAGCGCATGCTGATGACGTTTTATTCTTCTATACTAACTTGAGTCGTAGCTTACGATTTAATCGGTGTCATCTTCGTAAAGTCTACGTACATGTCGTACAGAGTGATTTGTAATGATCTTTTAGGATTGCTGAAGTCGCTCATTGCAGCTGCTGAGAGACAAGTGCGTGCACACTATTTATATTCAGTAATAAAGCCATGCTTCATCTGTCACATATTTATTTGCAGCAACAGCACTTTGAACAAATGACATCATGTGCGAGATGAAGCGGTAGTTGTTAACAGAAACCGTCTCTAACTGCTGTTACGAGTTTCATTTCTGTGATGGAGTCACATTTCCACACGAGTGAAACCACCTTACAGACCCTGTGATGTAGTGCTGGTTCCTTTTCTTGAAGCGTCCTCATCCTGTTCATGATTAATAGACACCATCCATCTCCTCGTGATACCAAATTGTTGCACTACTGTCTATGTGCAGCTCTGCTCTGGGCAGTCGTGTCTCGATAATAATACTCAATCTGCAAGATTAAGCATGTCTGGATTCACGCTTCATAAACACCTTACTTTGCATACTTTAGCATAGTATATTTTACATTTTTAATACAAACAAATATTTAATACAAATACTGAATACTGTTTTCAATATTTGGCATGTTTTCTCAAATTTTAAAGGTCCCATTGCATGAAAATTTCACTTTATGAGGTTTTTTTAACCTTAATATGAGTTTCCCTAGCCTGCCTATGGTCCCCCAGTGGCTAGACGTTTTGATAGGTGTAAACCAAGCCCTGGGTATTTTTGAGAAAATGAAAGCTTAGACGGGCGAATCTAGAAATCTTCCCCTTATGTCGTCATAAGGAGAAAGGTCACCTCCCCTTTCTCTGCTTTGACCGCAAAAAGAATTTGGCGCGCCCAAGAGAAAATGAGCTGCGCGAGCGCGATATTGGTTTTTCCTCGAGAGACATCATGGCTTGCAAACGAGCAAAGCATGGCAGTTGCTCAGTGTTTGGATGTACAAATGAACACAAAAGTATTTTTTTTAGTTCCTTCATCCGAGCTTCTGAAGAACCAGTGGGTTATGTGAATTTCTGATGTGTAATTGTTCAAGTTCAGACAGATAATCTTTCTCTCAAAGTCGTTAAATACTGTTTATGCATCAGTAAATCAAGCCAGTGACTAAACAATCAACTTCACGTCGTTTCTCTTAGTACGATGAAAATAATCTTACTTAAACTGTGATTCATATATATACAGAAAGCGATCAAAGAACAATCCCTTTCCAATCGCCCAAGCTGTCAATCACACAGCGCGAGTTTATCTGGACACTTGCCAAAACTCATTATGAAATCAATGTTACGCTGCACAACGAAGCTCTTACTGTACTTACCTCATGTTTGCATTGGTGAAATCATTAGAGTGAGCGCAGAAACTGCGTTGCAATGATAATATCTTCATTCATGCGATCAACAGGCTGTCATCTGCTCAATGCTCATCACTGCAACCTTTTATGTGATGGGAATAGATCTAAATACTTAAATACGATACTCACGTATCGTACGATACTTCTCACGATTTGTTAATCCCGATAGCTGTAATAGTAAAAATTTATAATAGCTGTAATAGTAAAAGTTTTCAAGAGAGTTCCACATGTAATGCTAGATATTTCATATGCAAGCATGTCAGCCAATCACAGCAGTGGGCGTTTACACTGAAGTCTCACAGCAGACACGCCCCTTCAAACAGCGTTCACATCAGAGGCTAAAATCAGGCTAGGAAATATGCCTTTTATTTTTAAATTATAACAACTTTTGATCTAAAAAACATACTAACATTATAAGGGCACCCCAGGAAACATTCTAAAATCATAAAATAATCCATGTAATGGGACCTTCAAAGGCACTAAACCTAATCTAGCATACTATTTATTATATGAGAATATAGTATGAGGATTCAGCTCACATGTTAATTGTGTTAGCGATTGGCTAGTTTCTCTGAACCCACGGCATCTATACAGTAACAGTAACTGTGCATTTATATAGATTTTTCAGAATAATAATAAAATCGCTAACAGTTTAACTGGTTTTGAAAAGGTTGGGTTCATTTATACCTGTGTTTTTATGCTTTATTCAGTCACAACTTTGATCAAAAACTGAAATTTCTCCACATTTCACCCTCTGTTTAGAATCATCCATGAAGACGGCTACTCAGAAGACGAGTGTAAGCAGTACAGAGCCGTGGTGTACAGCAACACCATCCAGTCCATAATGGCCATTATTAAAGCCATGAGCAACCTCAAGATCGACTATGGAGAGACGGGCCGAGTGGTAAGAGCTCCTGCACACCTATGGGAATGTCTGGGACGGCTATGTAGGTCATGCTGAGATTCAGTGAATAATTCAGAGAGTCCCGCACACTGTCACAACTTCACATTTCTGATGTACAGGTTTAATGTTTTGCGCACAGTGTCAAATCCATCAGGCGGAGCGAGTTGTTATTTTGTGCACAGATGAATGATTCACAATAAAAGCAGGAAATATGAGCAATTTTGTGTTTATTTTAATCTGAACTATTGCCATTACAAATATACCATGGTAGTATGTTTGGAGCGGCAGTAATTGTACAGTAAAGCGTGCTCAAGGTGTTGTGATTGCTCCCTCAGCACATGTCGTGTGTGTGTGTTTGTGCAGGATGACGCACGCCAGCTGTTTGCTCTGTCTGCAGCAGCGGAGGAGCAGGGAATCTTAACCGATGACCTGGCCAATGTGATCCGCAGACTGTGGGCCGACAGCGGGGTGCAGGGCTGCTTCACCCGATCCAGAGAGTACCAGCTCAACGACTCCGCTGCTTAGTGAGTGCCTGCACTAACTGTACATTTGATACACTCATACACCTGTAAATGAGTCAAATTAATATATAATGAATATGTTTCAGCATAGGAAATCACAAAATCAGGGCATGGAAATGAATTGGTGTAAAGGTGTGGGAACCCTAATTGCAACGTTATAAAATGTTATAAAAAAATTGTTTTGCTAATAAATATTTAATTTTTTTTGGTTGCATCACCATGGCTGCATCAAAAATCCAGTAAAAACCATAATATTCAAAATATGATAAAAATGTTCTATTGTAATTTAATATAATATAATGTGATTTATTCCTGAGATTATTGAATGAATTATTGAATACGTTTTTGAATGGTTGTGTGTATTGTCGGTTTAGACACAATGGGTTGTGCATGTCAAAGCACTCATTGGTGTCTGTTATCATATTGTATATGGTTTATGAATGCAGTGAGCCACCCGAGGCTGTGTGTTAGTCATTTGGCACCCGTTAAATCCTCCCACTTCCTGTTGTGCTCCAACACCTATTAACCTCTGTAAAAGCTCTGTAGCGCACAGGCTCAAGTGACTTGTTGTTTAATTATATTTCATCCATGTACTTCAGAGCTGCATAAACAAACACTTGAGTTACAGAATTGTGCAAGGTGTGGCAGCAGAATACAAAATTACATATCTCTTACGAAACAGAACGTGACTTTTTTTAGCACACACACACTGATGCATGATGGGAGCCAGGTTCAAGCAGGAAACTCAATGCCAAGTCCATCTGCTGTTGTTAGCAAAAACATCTCCTGCCTTTAATGAGGTCAATATGTTGACACATTCAGACCTTCATTGACCACACACACACACACACACATGCTCGCGGTGGGTTTGCATGTTTTATGGGGACTTTCCATAGAAATAATGATTTTTATTCAGTACAAACTGCATATTTTATCCCCACACGCGCGCACACACACACAAACAAACAAACAAACAGACACACAGACAGGATTTGAAGACATTTGCTAAAATTTTATATAAATATACATTGTGTATGAAAATATAAAAATATCAAAAATTTGTAAAAAAAGAAAAAGGGGTATATGTAAATTTAATATCAGACTTTTTTCTTTATATGTTCACTTTTAGACTGTGCATTTTCAAGTGTTTAAATTTCGATAAAATGTAGTTTCATGTGTTTCCCCTAAAATGAACGGATATAGATGAAACCCATGTATGGTTGAGGTTGTATGCATGGTTACTGGTAAACACATTTTAGGCCCAGAATTCAAATGTGAGATTTTAAGAACGGTGCAATTGTTGGATGGTTGATAGCCACTACTACGCAAGTATAATTGCTTAACCAAGATCAGAAGTAAAATAAAGACCTGCTGTTATCTCAGTGTATTGAAAGAGAATGAAGTCCTCACATTCTCTTCATCCCACATCTCCGACTCCATCTTGCAGTAGTGAAAGCAGACGGAGCGTGTCACGATCCTCAGGCCCTGCTTCCTCTGTCCATCACATGATCTTCTTCCTGAAACCTTCTGAAGTGCCGCCCATTAAAACCAGCGCAATCTAGGAAATAAACTCTCAAAGCATAAAACCAGAAGCTAAAGATGATACTAGGACATTTCAGTTCATCTTACAATAGACGAGTTCTGCTTTTCATTTTTGATTTTGATTATAAATGACTCTGAGCTAAACAATTTAATTTTAAACAATGCAATTCTTGAATATTTACTCATTGTGTGATCAGAGAAGTCAAGTGTGATGTTTTTAAAAAGCATTTTATTGTAGATGCCTACATCAAGAAATAATCATTTTATTTTTTTGCTTATTTAATAGAATTAATGTGCTGTCTATGTTGTCATTGTAATATACTGTATGTTGAACTTTAAATCTTGAACCGAAGAGGTATATGACCAAATGAACTGGAACATCTTCCAGTGATATATTGACTCTTTATTTAAATTGTATTAATTTTGGGAAAAAAAAAAAAAGTTACTTCCAATTTTGGTTGGACCAGTAAGATTATATATTATATATATATATATATATATATATATATATATATATATATATATATATATATATATATATAATTATCACTAATATCATGAATTTATTAATCTAATTAGATGGATGGATGGATAGATAGACTTTTACTAGGCTTCATTTTTGTTTCTTCTTTGGATTTTGGGGTGAATTATGGCTAGTTCTTGACAGGCATTTTAATATTCGGCCATAAAAGGAGAAAAAGGTTGAATTTCAACTGTTTAAAGTGTCAAAAAAATATAGATGAAATTATTAGGACTATTATTATGAAAGTGAAATTGTATATTTTGCCAATCACATGTTGCGAAAGTATGACCTAATTTTTCAGCCTGAATCATTATGTATGAAAGGTCGTGTCAGTCGGGGTTGCCATAGAAATGCTGTCAGTTCGCGAAGCGCACAGGCCTGTGGTCCGTCCGACAGCGACGGCTCACTGAGCTAATACGACTATTTATGGCTTCCAGTCAAAGTCTACTTCACACACAAGCAGCTGTTGTGTTGCGGAAACCTCTGAAGACTGGACTCAGATCAAACTTCACTCTGATCGGTGTGTGTACTGTACACAGTAGGCCGGTTTACTGTATGCATGAAATATGCAGATGACCTACTACATTAGCTAAAGTGTGCAGTGTGCAACCAGAGTACACTGCATCGAGTACTGTATCCCACAATGCAATGTGCTTGACCTGTGTGTTGAATCCATCCGAAGCAAAATCAACCGTGATCTTTAAGCTCCTTCATTTATTATTTAGTCAGATTGCCAAAAGAGATTTTTTTTTATGCAAAATTAAAACAATTAAACATGCATGAGGTCAGCAGTGTAGTATACTACTTTTTGAAAAGTTTATCAATGCATACTATTTTTATAAATAAAAATACTTTACTACTGTACATACTGTAAACTGACTAGCATGCATACAGTATATACTATGCAATAAGCTTATATTATGTTATATTAATTATATTATATTAAGTATATACATGCTCACACACACACACACACACACACACACACACACACACATACACATACACATATAATATACTATATATATAAATATAATAATAAATGTACACACATACGTTAGATGCGATTAAGAGATTTGACCACTAATTCAATTCAATTATATTATAATTATATTATATTCAGTGTTATTACTGTTAATTAAAACTAAATATAAAATATAAATGTTAGTTGAACAACTTAAACTAAATGAACATTTGAAATGTTGCCTTGGCAATAAACTGAAATAAGTTAAAGGTGAAGCACTGAAATAATTAACTGGAAATAAACTATAAACTAAATAAACTCAAACTGAAATAAATTAAACCTAAATGGCAATATCTAAAATAATAAAACTAAAATATCATATTATATTATTGCAACATTTTACATATAACATAATACAATATATAACATTTTACTCTAAATATTGGCCTGGTTTCACAGACAGGGCTTAAATTAAGCCAGGATTCGGCCTTAGTTCAATTTCTGGTGTTCATCTTGCGATAAAACAATGTCACTGTTTTATTTTAAGATATATCAGTGCAAGTTGCTTTCAGTTAAACCTGCTCAAACATGTATTTTAGTCTGGGACTAGCTTAAGCCTTGTCTGTGAAACCGGAGGATAGTGTTATAATTATTGAAATGTAAGCATTATATTCTCAAGCACTGAGTCAAGTAAATAATGCAGATTCCAGAGGGGTTTTTGCTGAATTAAAATGTTGTGAAGCCCTGTAGTAAGCAATACCCCTAGTGTTCAGTGTCAAACAGCCCATTGTAAACACACCTTATCAGGCACTAATGCAGGTGTCGAATCTCAGAAACGAGCGCAGACCCGCCGAATACAAACACTCTGCCCTCATGTGCACTCAGCAGCTCACAGAGAAGAAAGCCTTTCAAATGCTCTGAATATATTAATGATTGTTTAATGACAGTTAGTCATCTGAGCTGTGATCTGAATGACCTAATTACATACGTGTGTGTGTGTGTTTGTGTGTAGTTATCTGAACGATATGGATAGGATAGGACGGGCAGACTACGTTCCCACGCAGCAGGACGTCTTGAGGACCAGAGTGAAGACCACTGGGATCGTGGAGACACATTTCACTTTTAAAGATCTGCACTTCAAGTGAGAAACATTCAGTGCTGTGTGTCTATAAGCATGTACACAAATCAATGAGCTATAAATAACTTACCTTAGCTGAGATAGTTCAGCATGAAGCTTGATATATATATGTGTGTGTGTGTGTGTGTGTGCTGAAATAGCTTGAAAGGGTATTTATTTATAAATACAAAATCAATATTACATGGGCAAAAATCTGTGGGAAAGTAAGAGTTCTGGATGTGTAGAGGAGTTTATCATAGAACTGGGTAAAGTCGGCATAAAATAGAAGTTGCAATGGTCTTTTCTACCCTATTGTGATATATGTCTGAGCAAAAGGAGGAAAAATGATTTTGTCCATGAGGAATTGATTGGATGGTTGTGGTTTGCTATTGGTGGATCTCGTGTGAGTGACAGGTTGCCCCGCCCTCATGTCAGTAAACACATCATCAGAGAAGAGATGTCCTGCAAGCACTGTAATGCGTTATGAAGTAATTCATTACTGTAATTTAATTACTTTTCCCTTGAAAAAGTAAAGTAAGGGATTACTCTTAATTTTTTCTGTAATTTAATTAGTTACTTCTGATATAAATGGATTAATTACTGTATAGACTAGAACAATTCTATATAAAACAATAGCGGATTTAACATCAAAATTTAACGTCTAATGTTCAAATGTATGTTTTTCATCTGACCATCTCCCTTACTTGGTCAGTTTAAGTATATCTTTACTTCTTTCAAATAATTAAAATTGCATGTTTTGTGTCTATCCGTGTAGTGTTTAACTGGTAGAGGTTGACATGGGATTTATAAAGTAATAAGTAATGCAAAAATGTTTTAGAGAGTAATTTGTACAGTAATCTAATTACACTGTTGATGATATAATTGGCTGCGAGAGGGAGGGGAAATATGTTGATTAAAGTTTATATGGCACATGAAACAATAATGATGTGCATAGATAAATCATTTATTAAACAATCTGCAATATTCCATAAAAAACAAGAATTGTCAGTTTTGATTTCATGGTGACTAAGCTATACATGGAAAGAAAGTGAAAGGGTTTCTGGTAGAAAGTGTTTTCTCATTATCGTCCTCTTGTATTTGTTCTTCCGAGACCCTCATGAAATCTTAATGCTCATGGAAGGGCCTAGTGACACCTTCCCCTGTTTCTCAGTTCTCCCGCTCTAATTCTCCTCTCTCTTCAGGATGTTTGATGTGGGAGGTCAGAGGTCGGAGAGGAAGAAATGGATCCATTGCTTTGAGGGAGTAACAGCCATAATCTTCTGTGTGGCTCTGAGCGCTTATGACCTGGTGCTCGCCGAGGATGAGGAGATGGTGAGTTTCAGAGGCGGACTCAGATCCGTGCAGTCTCTTTAAAAAGTAGTCAGAACCACTGGGAAAGTCATGGGAAAAAATGTGAATTGTCCAAACAATAAACCTGAATTGTGAATCTGTCATTATGTGATTAGTTTTGCAAACCTGTCCAAGCATTTTCACATTTTAATAAATATATATACAATATGTGTGTGTTGACAAATAAAAAAATTGCCGAAAGCTGCACTTTTAGAGCACATCGACCATGTAATTATAAATTAAAATGGCACAGGACATTTGGCCAAAATCACAGAAAACACAAAGTATTTCTAACAAATGATCTTCATTAGTTGCGTCACAATTTATGTAATTTTTTTATTTGATAAATTGTAACTAATGTTCTAAGTAGTTCTTAGTAAGGCTGATGTCTTTTGTGTAATTATAAACTAATTTATAACTACCCCCCCCCCCCTTAAGATCCTCGTCACACTAGTATACAGAAGACGCGGGGCAAAGTGAGCCGCCAGCGCCCTCTGCTGTTGAATTACTGCCTTCTCAAGAATCGCACTCCTCTTTTTCAGAACCGCATGCATGAAAGCATGAAACTGTTCGACTCCATCTGCAACAACAAGTGGTTCACCGAGACCTCCATCATCCTCTTCCTCAACAAGAAGGATCTGTTTGAGGAGAAGATCACGCGCAGTCCTCTCACCATCTGCTTTCCTGAGTATTCAGGTCTTTGACTTTTCTTTTCTTTCTGCGTTAATCAACATTATCCCACGATAAGGCTTGAACCGAAACCAGAACATTTATTTGACTTCACTTTGGTTTAATTTGCCATGTGGAACATGATTTAGCATGTGGTTATTTTTAAGTACCTAAAAAGTAAATGTTATAGGACGGGCAAGTGCAAATCTGCTGACAACATTTTCTGTATCGGTTTCATACAGGAGCCAATAAATATGACGAGGCTGCCAGTTACATCCAGACCAAGTTTGAGGACCTCAACAAGAAAAAGGACACAAAGGAAATTTACACCCACTTTACCTGTGCTACTGACACTAAGAACGTGCAGTTTGTGTTTGACGCTGTCACTGATGTCATCATCAAAAACAACCTGAAGGACTGCGGCCTCTTTTAATGAAGGTGGCCAAGAGAACGACGAGGTTAATACACACACACACACACACACACACACACACACACACACACACACACACACACTAACCATTCATGCATATAAAACAGACCTGTGTTCAGATATTGTTGCTCATAAAGCATCTTATAATTGCCTCAAAATGTATTTGTACCTTCAAAAGTTGGGGTTTGGTAAGATTTTTTAAAAATGTTTTTGAAAGAAGGCTGACCAAGGCTGCATTTATTTGAGCAAAAATCATCGCAATATTTGTGATAGTATTATTAGAATTTGGGGTTTTCAAAGCCTCCCTTCAGATGCAAAGTGCATGATGCCCCCCCCACACACACCCAAACACAGACACATAAACAATTGACTTACCACAGCAAACCTGGCTGAATACATGTAAAAAGTTTTTAAGCAATTATTAAATTAAACAATCAGTAATAAAATAACAAAGCAGCAAATTACAATGAAAATGAAAAGCAATAGGACAAAAAAACACAAAAGAGCAAAGACACGTGAAATAGTACGAGTTTTTCAGGAGGATCTAGCCTAGTATTCAAGTAAAAATACTAGATTTATTAGGCTGCTGTCACTTTAAGACCTAAAGCACAGATCTAATTTACACAACAGTTTTCTTTCCCTACGGTTTGTTTGTTTAGACACCCGACTGTGTTAAAGGAATAGTTCACCCAAAAATGACAAATCTGTCAACATTTACTCACTCTAAAGTTTTTTCATTTTCGTTCTCGTTTCGGGTGTGAGCACTGAATTCAGTTCTCTAGCGTAGTTTATTGCGCTTTTAATAACTTATCAAGCACATTCCGCTCTTTATTTTCTCATTCATGTCTTTATCATGTCAGTAACTTTAAGCAGTCCTGCGCTGCATGGATACATTTATTTTTATATATATTTTTTAAAATATTTATTTATACATTTATTTATAAATTTTTTCTTTTCAAAATCTTTGGAAACATTATAAACGTCTTTACTGTCTCTTTTGATCAATTTAATGCATCCTTGCTGAATAAAATAATTTCTTTCATACTGACCCCAAACTTTTTGAACGATAGTGTATTCCTCAGTGTTGTAGCATTAGATTGTAAAATATCGAACTCAATTTAATTTATTTTAAAGATGGCACAAGCACACTTTGAAATGATTTAAGTCACATAGTTAATATGAGAAACTGTTATTAACCTTGTTGATTTTGTTGTGATTCTTCCTCAGGAGTGTAACCGGTTTGATGGAGCTGGTCAACGGGTTGTACACCACATGCTAGACTGCCTTCAGCTACCTATAAGAATTGTGTTTTTCTTTTTTTTTCTTTTTTTTGATAACCTGAAAGACTTGTGAACCAGGAAAAGAGAAACTTCACAGAATTCCAGAACACCATCCTTCTTTCCAGAATCTTGAATTTTAAATTGGTTCTCAATGTGTAAATATTTAATTTTGCAGTTATTTTCTGCCAAAAAAAAAGCAAAACAAGTGGAGAATCAGGATTATATTCTGATATTTGTTTCTATTGAGCTTTTGTTTTTTGACAGGTTACCAATGGGGTGGGTGAGGACTTCTATAATGGATGTGCTAGTTTTATTCAACTCAATGGCAAAATGCTTCTTTTGTAAAGTTAATGTGAGCACAGAAAGAAAATGAGACATCTCTTTTGTAAACCTTTAGCACCGAATCTTCATCCCAGGCTCAAACTGTATATTGTTGCATGATGACGGACCATATGAAATCGCTCGCTCGCTCTAAACCTCGACGTGACATTCCCTAAGCCACTGATATATCTGGACACTCTACTAGCTTGACTGTGACACTGTCCAAAATCGACTAACGTGTAAAATATTTATATCCGACCACACATTTCTCCTTCCTGTTGCTGTACCATCCCTTCTTTTTTTCCGCGATGTCTGTGCCTTGTTTTCACTGTCTGTAGATCATAGGGCTGTTTTTATTCACGCTATCAAATGGAAAGTGTAAAAGTGTTGAGCACATTTTAAGAGCTAAATAAAACTTAGACTACAGTCTTTGGGTTAATATCTAAATACCATAAAAGATCTTGTTGGAAATAAAAGTTATGTAAGATAGACCTGTGCTACTTTGTCTTTTATGTCTCTTATAACAGTGTATGCAGTAAATGTGTTTTTGTCCTGCTGACAGGCAATGTTGCATGTATTTTATTTCACATTCATTATACACTTCTGCAGTTTCACTCCATCACCCCCAGAAGGCGCTAGAGGAACACTTAGTAAATAAATGAACTGACAATCCAGAAGTCTACTCAAAACTATTTCCTAAGAGCTTTTTGCTTTTGTTATACATGCCAAACCATTTAAAAAACAAAAGCAAAAATGCAAGCCCCAAACTTAAATTGGGCAAAAAAAAAAAAGGAAATTGTTTTGTATTAGAACAAAATGTTTTGTTCAATCCTTACAGAAAGTACTCTGGTGGTACCATGGTATAGCGATGATGGTAATATCATGGTATTGAGTAAATTCCATATTTATTTGGCATAGTATATACATAGTACTTCTAAGTACTTAAAATAATACCATGATAAATTGTACATGTCAAAAATACATTGCCATTGATACTTTTTTGGTAGCGTTTCCGTATATGATTTATATGTAAATAACATGATAGGAATTTGATTTCATTATTTTATCTTGTTAATTTATATTTTATTACATAATAAAATATTATCAGTAGAAGTAGTAGGATTAATTGATCAAGTAATTATTATTTATTATTATTATTATTAATCATTAAGCTGTATCAATCAGCCTTATCAGGTGTGAAGCGCTTGTTCTTCGCTCACATTTGGCTTTCTGATTGGATGTCAGCCTGACGCTTAGCGCTGATTGGCTGAGATTGTCCGGAGGAAACTGACGGCGCGCTCAAAAGCTCTCAGCTCTCACTCCAAACGCGCATTGACTGAAGCAGTTAATAGCGCTCTGGACTACTTTATAAACCTGGCATATTTTTTTGTGTACAGTTTGGTAAGTGTCTTAAACGCACTTAGGTCACATATAAACACTGTTGTGCATTATTTAAAATACTTATGCCGCATTTTCTTTTCTTTTTGCAGAGGAAACAGGAAACTATACCAAGGAGGACTAACTCGACAAACGGAAAAATAAACATGGTGAGTGTTTTGTTTGGTTTGCTTTGTTCTTGTTCATCTGGATATTATTGTCAAAAAAAAAAAAAAAAAAAAATATATATATTTGAAAAAGCCTAGCGTCTGTACTCATGCAAAGAAGAAAACATAGAATAAGTGAATTCTAAACTAAAATAAAACTATTAATATGAGTCAATTAAAATTTATAAAGCTTTTGCATATTAAGTTATGATTTTACAGTAGTAACAACCATAGAAGTACTTTATTTATCTTCTTGCTGTGAGCACTTCCACTAAAATGTCATTTTCAGAGTCTCAAAAGCTGTGAATAGTAGCCAATGTTGAATATATTTGGTAATATGCTGCATTTTTCTATAGTTTTAACTCCAATATGAATGTGACGCATGCACTGGTGTATCTTATGCCTCCCTCTGGCATTATAAATCTATATCTTGAACTGTAATCTGGGTTGTGAAATGAAATGTACATTTTCAGCAGCGATGGAGGTTAACCGCTACCCAACTCTATGCATTTTTCATGGCCTCTGGCAACCGCTGGCTTTTCAAGCACACACACAATTGCAGCTTCGAGCCAAATGGCTAAGTTCTCACAGCTGTGATAACATCATAGACTGGTCACTGGTCCTGTAGCTTAAACCAGTCTGAGGGCTGCCGAGCAGCTGAGTTTAAGAGCTGGTTCACATAGATGGCTGTGTTTTTCTGGCTTTCAAAAGCATTCCCAACAAATTCCAAATGCTTAACGGCTACTGCAGAGCTGGAAGTGAAAGTAAAGTAAATCACTTGAGAGTAGGGGGGTGTTAGCACTGGAAAACAGGGACTTTTTGCTTTATGAGAGGTGTGGACCCTGGATGGAATGAAATCTATTTGATAAGCCTGGCCAAGGGGAATTATTATTGTTTTCAAGAATGAACAATGGAAGTCTGAGGCAAGACATTCTGGAGGGTTTAAAAGCATAAATGTTCCTCTATTTTTCATTTAGTTTTTGTTTTTGTTTTTTTTGACCATCCCAAATAGACTGATATACACAATTAATCTGATCCCAGATCATTAGCTGTGAACTATGGCCATCATTATTTAGCATTGTCCCAAAAAATGACATCATTCCCCTTTCGACCACAACAATCCGTGCATTAATCATGAACTTGAGTTGGGAGAAGTGTGGCCTGTCTTTCCTCCAGAAGCGGTGCAGGAAGGGACTCCTCTTGTTTCCCGTTCCCACAATCAGTGCGGATGTATCGGCATGCATCATATTCTGACTCTTCTCCCCTGAGACCAAATGGATTGTGTTTGTTTCTTTTCCACTCATCATGTTGTTGATTTAATGCTGCTGGATTAAACTCTAGAAAATTCTGGATTGCTTTCATCTGAAGGAGAGATCAGGCACATTAATGTCTTAGTTTGGCCTGGTCCATGAATTGTTTTCCAAGGCGATTACAGATCCTGGACACATCAGTCTTGCAATGGATCTGCAGTTTTTATTTAGAAAATGAGGAACTGACTAATCTTGCCCTTTAGCAAGTACTGTGGCGGTACCATGGTACAGATGGACATACCATGAAAAATGCATACAGCTGGTGATCAGTGTGGTGCATCTAGTGCCCTTGTAAGCGATGCATGCTGAAGTTTGCACAGTCAAGCTCTAACCTCTTCTTTTTCTTTCTCTAGCTGTGCACTCGCAACTCAGGCGACTGTTTCCGGGACCAGATGCGATACATGATGAGGTCTCTGCAGGATCTGAAGCAGATACGAGAACCCGACAATCAATCAAAGTGCTCATACGCCACTCGAGCCTGTCAAAAGAGGGCACAAAAGAGGGAGCAACTCAGTCGCCTGCGGATATCCGACGTTAGTGACGCCAGCACCTACGACTCCGCATGTTGCCTGGCCAGCCCACTGGAAGAAGAGGAGGATGAGGAGGCCGGTGTTGGCCGTCTACCTCAGGGCTCCCCCAGCAGCTTGAAAAGTCTGGACTTTGATTCTGGGTACTCCGAAGCATCGTGGCAGGATGAGGGCGTAGTGTTGCGCCGCACAAGGAATGTACGCGTTTCATCATCCGCGTGTGTCCGCACCAACCGAACCCGTCCCAAATCCACATCAGACGCTTGCCTGGAGCGCTGGACGTCGTTTGAGGCCAGCGACCCAACGGACTGGACTACGTCTTTGTTAACTAGAGGGCGTAACAGGCAACCGCTGGTTCTTGGAGACAACAGCTTTGCAGATCTTATTAAAAACTGGATGGACCTTCCAGAATGCCCAGATTCGGCGGAACTGAAGCCGAACGCCAGCCGCAAAATAGCCAAGGACTTTCTGGTCAACATGCGCCGGAAAATTGCAGGCATGTCAAAGGGAGTTGGAGTTGAGGAGACTAAACGCACTAAACGGATGTCTTGCCCTGTGGGATTCCAAGCCCCGAAACCCTTCTTTCACCAGTCCCACACAAGTTTGCACCAAATGGGACCAGACTTTTACCAGTTTAGCACTGTCATGAAGACTGGGAGTCGACAGCCTATCATATGCAATGACATCATTGGATACATCTGATGCGTTTCTGAAAACGAAATGGATTTTATTTCTGAAAATGTCTTAATAATATTGTTCTATGTATTAATAAATATTGCAATAAATGTTTTTATATCAAATAATATTCTGACCTATTTTTCTGAAAAACATAGACACTGATGTTGGCAATAATGAGGATGTCACAAAAAAAAAAAAAGAGCATAGTTTGGGTTATATACTCTATCATTCAGCCCATTTTAAAGAAAAAATATATGCCATTGTTGCTTTAGTTAATTGGCTGCAACAGAAATATAACACAATGTTTAACACATGGTTACATTTATTAGAATCAGAATAAACAGAAGAAATGCATATATTTTTTGCAAAGCAATCGTTTATTGTCTGTTCAGTTAACCAACAATATTCATGTTTAGCTTGCCCAAGTTTGACGTTCTAAGATTCATTTGGTTTGCAGCCATTGCATGAATGACAACTTTTCTCTGTGAAATTTGCCATTTATGCAAATACAATTGATGGTTTCAACACAACACAGAATATCTCATACAGTATACAGTGCAATTATTACTCTATTTTTAAGAAACGGGCATTAATTGTGTAAAATATGGAATTCTCTCCTTAAAATAAGACTTTACTGACAGAATGATATGAGATGTATGCAGTTGGCTAAGAATTTAAAATAAGACTTCTATTTTTGAATTGGAGGCTTATGGCCAGAATAGAAAGATAAAGACCCAGCTGTCAAATCTTTTTGTGAATGAAACTCAGTGCTGTAATGTGATTAGGTCTGAATGCCCACAAACATGTCTAAAGGTGATGAAATTAACTGGAGCAGACGCAGGTCATTTGGCTCTGGTCTGGAATTGTTTTCATACATGATAATAGTGAGGTGGTGAGTGGGTGGTCATGGCTGCATAACAAAGGGATGAGGGCGGGAATTAAGAAACCACAGGGGTCGTATTGATCCCGGATACAAGTGGGTTTAAATGAATTAACAGAAAAGCGATTTCACTTATAGACTGTAAAAGATCAGAATTAGAGACTCTTTCCAGTTCAAATTTGACACTGCAACATAGCCAAACGTAATCATTTTTTATTTTGATTCTCGAGAAGATATTAAGACTTTTTCTAAATAATGTTGGTAACACTTTACAGTAAGGTTTCATATGTTAGTTAAAATGGGTTAACTACAGTAGTCACCCAGCATAAGGAACAAGTGGATGGTTGGTTTATTTTTAATGGCATGCTGGATCTCATCTGAGGATTATATGTTTGTTCAGAAAATTTGACCAAAGATTGTTTTATAAACAAGGCCCAGTGTAATGAAAAGTGCAAAGAAACTTTGACAGATGACGCAGTCAGCTGTATTGGATCTGACAGTAGCACAAACCATACGTAAATTATTTCATAATGGTTGGTCTGTAAATTACGGTTTTATATGGATAATGTTTTCGAAACACTTACTCGTGTGCAATAGAGAGTGGGTATTGAAACTCTTTCCATTTACTGACAAGCCTGAAAGGAGCCGCCCTCTTAAAACCTGATCATTTCAGACATAGGGGTCAGAATGAAGGAAGAAAATAATAGTTTTTCCACACACACAAACACACACATGTGAGTGTGTGTGTGTGTGCAAAAAACATTATAAATGAACCTCAAGGAACATTTTAAAATTATTAAAAAAATCCAGCTCATGATCCCTTTAATACTTTACTAAAGAGACCTTATTGTAAAATGTTACCAGAATGTTATACAAGAGACTTAAATATACATTTATTTTGTATTGTTTTATAGGCTATATTTTTTATTTGTTCTCAGGATTAAATGTAAATGCATCCTGTTTTTTTAACAGTGATTTTTGCAGTGTACAAATTCCCATGATTTTTATGACTGTTTAGCATATAAACTCAAAGTTAATAGAGAGAATAATCTTATTAAGGTGATGTTCCTAAATGTAAGGCTCTCTTTTCCAGCTTCACCTGAGGAGGTATCTGATGGGCATCATGCAGTCCTCATCCTCTTCAAATGAGGGAATGATCTCCAATATCTGCTGGTGATCTGGAATCTCACGCTTGGTTGCGGAGCGTACCAAATCAGTTATGCTGTATAAACGACAAGTTAATCAATTAATAAAAATCCCTTTTCACTTGTTAGGCTAAATCAAAGTATCACCAAACCCGCATTACCATCAGTGTACTTCTTTACATAAGATACAGTTACATAAGAATGGCTGCCGTGAATGAATGTATGAGAGTGTTTATTTTTGTGAGGGTGTGGTATGGTCTGTATCTCATAATTAGAGAGGAACAGGAAGGTCACTCTTATGCCATACTAACACTGGTATGTTCAGACTGAAGTACTAGCTTACTGTACATTTAACTATTTAAATATATATATATCAGTAGAATAGTATAGAAGTACTGTATGTGAAATGCAACAAACAATAACAGTTTCAAAAGTCACATGACCTCTTCTACTTCATTCCTGGCTTTAGATATAGAAGTTCAAGTTGAGTGCACTGCATTGAGATCTGGTAAACAATGCAGTGTGTTCTGGTTGTATACTGCACATTTTGTCAAATGTAGTAGGTCATGCATATATTCAGTACATACAAAACATTTACATATTGTGCACAATATGCACTGTCTGTCAAAAGTTTGGAATAATTAAGATTTTATAAATGATTGTTTTTAATCATCATATTAGAATGATTTCTGAAGGATCATGTGACACTGAAGACAGGAGTAATGATGCTGAAAATTCAGCTTTGATCACAGGAATAAATTACATTTTGACTGGTAGTGTACATGCTGTACATGCATACTTGCTTTCACATGCTTTTATATCATGGCAAACATTTCAAAGAAATGTAGATTTAAAAAAATGTCAGGAAAGAACAGCCCCTGACAGGGTAATAAATGTTTTTTTTTTCTTCTAATTTTGAGACCAATTTTGGTTCCAGCAGGAAGAGACCCAGGAAGGACCATGAAGTCTATCAACAGACTGATGTTAGGTGCACACATATGCAGACAGAGGGGAGTGAGGGGTTAATGAAGGCATGTGGCTTCAAATGACTGTCGTGCTGGAAGACTGTGTGTCCATGCCTTAGGAAAATATCCATTATCCCAAAAATAAACACAAAGGGACCAAAGTCTCAAAATCTCTCAGTCTAGACAATTCTAATGATATATAGCTTAATATAATGCATTCAATATAGTATACAAAAGATAAGGCATTAATGCTGTGTGGAGTATTTCTGTATATAACAGCGGTATATCGGCATACACACCTTAGCTTCAGGCGACCAGTATGATCGGAGATGTTGCTGTATAATACAGCAGGACCATAATACAGGCCTGTGATGTTCAACTTATACTTTTCCTGAAATGAGAAATAAGTATCAAATCAACTAATTCGACACATCCAGACACCCACATGCATATCCCTAAGGTGTGTATTCAGTCAATGTGTGTTTTCATCTAGAATGTATGATTTTTGGAGCATTTGTAACTGTATAATTGATTGATTTACGTCTAGTTGACCAATTTCCTCTATAAACTACCATTAAAAAATTGGAGGTCAGTAATACTTTTATTCAGCAATGATACATTAAACAGACTATTTATAATGCAGCTATTTATAATGTTACAAAAGATTTCGGTTACAAATAACTGCTGTTATATTACAGAAAAAGCAGTTCTGGTGCCATTTCAACCTGTAGAAAAAAGCTGGTGTGAGACTGAGTGTGAACGGTATCTGATGTCTCTAAGTGTGTGATGTTGACAGCGTGTGTGCTTTAACCTTAATGTGTTTCAGCAGTTCCTCCAAGGTCATTTCCTTTTGACCCTCACGCCGGCCCTGCACCAGGAAGTCGTCCCAGAGAGAGTACCGCTTCTCTGCAACCTGCCGACAGACACGACACACCGGCTTTAGAAACATTAACACACATCTGCGCTCTCAGTTGAGGGTATGTATGCTAGCTCCCCCATGCTACATCTAGTTCATTAAGCTGACTGAGTATGCATGAACTACATTGATGTGGCGTTAACAGCTGATATAGATCTTGTAAACCCTGCTGACACATTTGCAGATCATGTCTTGGACTCAAACGGTCCACTCCAGGTCAGAGGTCATGCAGGACATGTGATACCAGAGATGGGGTAAGCAGAAGAAAAAAATTAAAATAAACTGTGTATTATAATATTACAATATTTTGTCTGCTTTTATTGTAGATTGAAGGTTTGAATGATTTGATCTTTCCTCACTACAGAAGCTGTACTTACTTGCCTACAAAAAAGCTGCATCCCACATGAACTGACTTGCTTAAAAGGACTTAACAAGTTCTAATCCTGAGGCAGAGTTCATACATTACAGTAAATTCTGTGTCCATTTGCACAAGAATGAATTATTCTGTGCCATCTGGTCTACTAGTAAAAAAATGAATAGAAAACGCACTACAAACTCATTTACAACCATTTTTGCCCTGCTTATAAATTATGAATGATACATTCAAAAACGTCTTTCATCCGTGCAAAAGGTTTGCCTGAGGTGCAGTGCGTGGAAATGTAAGGAGACGAGGTTTTATGACTGCCTTGGAAAGAGGAAGGACAGTCCTGCTTGATAAAGTAGACCTGTGTCTTGACTTGATCTTGCTGACAGCATTTCAAACATAAGGCATGTGCAAGTATGTATAAACCTTCACCTAAAAATAAACTGCTTGTATCATCAAGTATAGCACTATATACAGATCCCAAAGCCAGGCCTCAAATTCTGCAGGAGCAAATGCGCTTGCATGACTTTTATAGCTCTATACTTTGTGTGTAAGGAGACACATACTTGAGAACTGCATTAAATCTCCACAGCTATGAAAGCTACAATTAAGCAATAAAATTGTCTTCTGGGTTAGTTCATTTGACCACAGACCTGAGACACAACACCTGTTTGCTGTAGACATGCTAATCTGCTATTTCACCTCCACTAGACTTGTACCTGTGTGTGAATTACTAGGACTTTGTTTAAGGACGTTGTTCTTTCTCGGCTCATAATGTAAAGCAAATAAACAAAGCTGTATATTCAGCATCATTACTCCAGTCTTCAGTTTCACATGATCCTTCAGAAATCATTCTAATATGATGATTTGCCACTCAAGAAAAATTTCTAATTATAATTATCAATGTTGAAAACAGTTGAGCAGCTTAATATTTTTTGTGGAAACAGTGTTTTTTTTCCCAGAAATCTTTTATGAATAGAATATTTGAAATAGAAATCTTTTGTAACGTTTTAAATGTCTACTATCACTTTTGATCAATCTAATGCATCCCTGCTGAATAAAAGTATTAATTTCTTTAAAAAAACAATCTTACTGACCTCAAACTTTAACGGTATAGTGTAAAACAAAGTTATCTAACCCAGTATTAACAAAAAAAATGTAGCACCAGTTGATATAAATGTATAATTTATGTGCTAAGTGTTCAGAAATGTTGTCAGGACAGATCTTGCCATCCGAAAGTGGTAGGGGTCGAGTTCCCTATACAGTCCTGTAAATAGTAATGCTAGCATATGTTTTCAACCACAGTAATTTCAAAACCAATCAATTTGTCATGCTGTGGCGACACCGACCACATTGCAAGGCATTCACTGGATACATCTACTCCACCCAATCTGCGGCCATAACTTCACTTTTAGAAGTTAGAATTTCCCTCACACTGTACATGTGCTGTAGACTGTGTGATGTCCTTGCATGGTTACTGTCGTGTGGTTAATATCAAGGTTGTATAAAGACACCATATACAACACATACATATACAACCATCTCAGGAGAAGATAAAACCTCATTGCATGCTAAGGTTTCTTAACTAATAAACATGGGTCAGTCTAACCAAACATGAAAAGGGATTGATGACAGCGCTTGCCACTCCGTGGGAGGGTTAAAAATAAGCAAGTAATGTGGAAACCCTTTAGTGTCTGGGAAAAAGGCAAATCCTATTTGAAGACTTCTAAGCTTCTAGAAAGCCTCCTCAGATCCAGGTGTTTTTCGCCATGAACCCTCATAATCCCATCACTTGATTGTATCTGTGTTGCGGAGCCACACGTCTCAATCGTTTGAATCGTTTAAAAAAAATTTTTTTAAATGAATATTTTTATTCAGCAAGGATACATTCAATTGTGTTGAAAAAGATATAATGTTACAAAACATTTCAATTTCAAATAAATGCTGTTCTTTTCAACTTTCTATTAATCAAATTATCCAGAAAAAAATGTATCACGGTTTCCACAAAAAAATATGAAGCTCCACAACTGTTTTCAACATCGATAATAATTAGAAATGTTTCTTGAGCGGCAAATCAGCATATTAGAATGATTTCTGAAGGATCATGTGACACTGAAGACTGGAGTAATGATGCTGAAAATTCAGCTTTGCAACACAGGGATAAATTACATTTAAAAATATATTCAAATAAAATACAGTAATTTAAAATGTAATAATATTTCACATCATCATTTTTTTTCATTATTATTTATACAATAGATTGCTTTAAACCAAACAGCTTTACAGTATTAAATGTTGCTTTCAATTAGGATTCAGTTTCTACTATAAAGCAGCTCCTCAGTGTTTGTTTTCACTCATGTACATCTGACCTCGACGGACTTAACAGAGCAGAGGAAATGAACTGGAGAATATTTCCACGTCAAAGAGGGCGGAGCCCCAGATCCACATCTACCTATTACATAATCTCCATCTGGTACGAAGGTGTTTACCAGCTGAAGTAAACTTTTTCAGAAAGCTCGCTTTGGCAAGCTGCTTCAAACTTCTGAAACAAACTCCAAACGAACTTCATTTTGGCCTGATTTTGTTCTAAATTACATCACATCAGTTCGTTCTTCGATTTCGCTTGAGTATATCGGGGCTTTAATTCTTAGTCATAATTCTAAAGCATCACTCAAATAGACTCCAAATCTTCGCAAAGTAGTCATTTAGCACCTGCTTTTATCCAAAACAACATATACAACAATTTCTTTCTTTTGTAGAACACAATATTTTATATTTTAATATTTTACATAAATATATTTTAAATACCCTGACCATTCTTTTTAATATAATAAAAGTGAGTGAAGACTCCAAAAGGTCAAGCTACAAAATGACACATAAAGTCTAATATGGCTATTATTCTTTAATAAGGTAAAAGCTTGCCATTTGAGCTTCCATTTTTCCATGTGAATAAAAGCATAAATTAAATCTGTTCATCATTTAAAGTCTCTTCAGAAGACTTAAAGCACTCGATTTGTATGGATTTATTTAACAATCTCGTTATGAATGGTTTGAAGCGTTAGAGTTTTGGGTGAAGAGACTTTTATTGGAGGGACAGAAATCTCTCAGATTTCATTAAAAATATCTTAGTGTTTCGAAGTTGAGCTAAACTCTTATGGGGTTTAGAATGACATGAGGCTTGACATTGATTAAATTTTCATTTTACGGGTGAAATCAAGCGTAGCTTCAGTTCTGGCAGGGCACTTTAGTCAAGCTCTCATCAGCTGACTCTCAGCTGATCCATGTCTACCTATAGGAATACGACGCCTATCACTGTATACATATATAAACTCCTTCAGTATTATCAGCAGATATCACGTTTCTCAGGAGCTAATTACCCTCCTCCATCCCCAGCTCCTCCTCTCGTCAGTCAGGATTTGGATTCCCCTTGAATCAGAATAAATTCTCTAATTATGTTGTACTTTAAAATCTTGAATTAATGATATCTGCAATACATTCATGTTGGTTATGTTCTGTTTACCCTAAGGGGGGTTATTGCTGCTCTCCCTGCTCTTATCCATGCTAGACTGCATGGGAGTTCTTGCCCAGAACAGAACCATACCGCCAATCCTAACTGTATGCTAATTGTCAATCATATTTGACGATAGTGGTCCTGACTGAACTATCACTTTAAGGGATTGATCTACGTAAAATAGCTTTTCTAGCAGTTATATTCCAGCCGTTTCAATGAAATCATTTTTATTTTTGAAATGCAGTATATCTTTCACAGAGCACGGTTCTGTTGCTACAGTCCATGGAGGATGAAACTATGAAGACCTGGGCCAAACATGTGAGGTCATCACTCTCAGAACGGAGCACTGCCAACATTCTCATCTGTTCTTCATAAACTGTATCACAGGCTACATTGTAAACTGGGTTTTTTCTCCCTTCAACACGTGTCTCTGCAGTGCCCATGCCAGAGAGAAACATTTGAGGGAACACACAACTGGTAAGCAACATGTCTTGAGGATTGTATGATGAATGCACTTACCATATTATCTAAAACAGAGACTTTAAATCACAACTTTAAAAAACAACTTTAAAAAACGTGACTCCTGCAAAAGCAAAATGTTAAAGGGAGTACAGACAAAGGATCTTGTATTTAGTGATGGACAAACCACTAGGAGCTGAGTGAGGGGTTGAACGCAATTGTTAAGCAACTGTTCGATAGGGCCTGCAACACAATGGTTGATTCTCAGAGACAGGAAACCTGACGCATGACAAGTCGTCCCTTCCTGTGGAATAAAAATGGAACGCAGAAACTGCTCACGTCCTCTAAGGTTTGGGGTAGAAAGAATCACCGCCAAGACTATAACAATGGACTCATTCTCATAACCTATACAGCTGTTTTTAGAGTTCGTTTTAATCTCTAGACAGTTTTCAATGCCATAAGAAACATGTAGTATAGAAACATGGGTTGTTTGTTGGGGGAACTAAAATCTTTTCAATGATAGTTTAGTACTGTGTTATCAAATGCTTCAGATAAACCTAACTATAAATGGCATGTAAAAACTAAATTAACGTACTGGCCGCCTTGCATATCAGTCAGACAGTTCTTGGCCAGAATAAGATGACAAATTAAGTCTGGCTGTGCAAGATTAGTGTCTGTTCATTTTTATGAGTAAGTCTACAATCATTTTTCCAAGTGTGCTAATGGTTTTCTGTCGGATGTTTGGGAAACTACAATTTGTCTTATGACTGTCTATAAAATTCCAAACTTCAATGTGTTGAATCAGCCACACAAGTCCAGTATATGCAAGCTGGAAGGCGTTACTCAGGAAACACATGGCCCCTCTGGCCCCAAACAAACAGATGAACAATCCATTTCCTCTGGTTCTGCTTAACTCTGTTGCTACAGTATAAAAACCATCAGCTGATTTGCCCATGCCACTACTTTAACGTCATGACAGGGAATTCTAGAGATGAAATGGGTCCTCTGACGCAACTGGTCATAATCTCCTAAAGTCAATATGTGGCCTGAGGGGCAAAGCCAGCTGATCCACAATGCTCAGCCAAAACACTGCTGATAAACACATATGGGCACTAGAGATTGGGACTTGCCTGGGAACTGGGAACATTTCATCGTTTTTTGTCAAGTTAAACTTGAAAAAATATTATGCATGGTCTATGGTGTAAATGTTTTTGTCTACACAGATTTGCATTAACGATAAGTGGAGAAAATGTATGCAAAATTTCAGGAGCATTTTTATAAACATATAATGCATTAATAAATAGTACTGACTCAAAACTTTTGAATAGAGTTTAAGTGTTGCATTGCATTCACATTTATAATGTTAAAGCATTACTTTAGGTACCTTTAGCTGTCTCATCAACAAAAACAAGACTGATTGCTTTACTCTACTGAAGGAGCCTCAGAAAAAGTGAGACAGTTGAAAGTGTGTCTGTCGTTAGGAAATGATTATTGATCTGTCTTACAGAAGCACCCCGGGGAGAACAACTGAGGGACAGATGGCCATCACCGAAACTCTGCGGAAGGACCTTTCTTGATGTTTGACCACAAGAACAAGATGTCAGAGTGATGTGTTTAACACACACAATGGCCCCAAAAAGTATTTGGACACTTAAGTCACACTTAAAAATGCATGAGCGTCATTGCATTGGATCACAAAATATCAAAGAAAATTGCATTTATGTTAAAGAAAGATGGCACAAGCACAATTTTCAAGCAAACTATTTCATGAAAACCTTCATACATCCAATATAAGTCTCTAAAACACCAGCTGATTGAAAGACATTGAGCGAAAATGATGGAAAAAAGTGTTAGTTAGCAAAAGCATGCAAGTCATCTGATGACAGACATTTTCAAGTGTAACTTAAATGTTCCAATATTTTTTAGTCCACTGTATAAAGCAAAATCAGATAACCGCCTTCCAGATTGAATACTTTTGCCCTTTCCCCCTTTAATCTCCTTAAACTCATGCATATCCCTTGCTTGAACGGAGTGGGGTAACAAAGAATGGAGAGGGGCGACAGCATGGCATGCAGTCTCCAGAGGGTTTGACACTTACACTCCAACTATAGGCCTTCATACAAAAGACCCATTGACGTGTTAAAGAGTAAACAGAAGTCCGGCTCATTGTCCTGCCAATGAGGCGCTCCCCACCTGACTGACGGCTCGTGCCAGAAGGAGTCAGTCAATAGAGTTTGTTTCCTACAAATGGTGCATTTTGTTTGAGTGTCCCTTTGAATGACACACACACACACACACACACACACACACACACACACACACACACACACACACACACACACACACACACACATCCCCGTGCTGAAGGGGTATAATTCTCCTTGGTGTAATCACTTGGGCCATAAATTCAGAAGCCTAATTACTATTGTCACACAAGTACATGACAACATGCTTTGAGTTCAGTGTGTTTTTACAGTTTTTCCTTGTTCGACTCGCCAGTGCAATGAATACATCTGAATAGCCCACTGATTGTGATCAATAATTGTTTCTGTGTACATCAATATCATTGATTGGCTTCTATTAGCCAGACCAGGGGGTCATGGGTGTCATCATGTTATGTAATGTAACACAATTGCATTAGACTGGTCACACATGGTCACACAAGGGCAGCTGTTCATTTGGAATCACAGATGCTTCATTAAATAATGTTAATTTTACAAAACAATACTGACGGTTCAGTGATGGTATCAAATTGTAATATCAGGATGTTTTAATATTTCATAAACATGTGAAAAAAAAGTACTTCCATGGTATTCTTGATATAAAAAATATTTTTTGGAGGTGTAAATAAAACAAAGATTACTGGAGTACTTGGAGTTTTACAAGATAATTCAACACTTCAAAATGTCATGCTTAATTAAATGTGCTACTTGCCGTTTCTTTGTAATGATTTGTGAAATTTACAAGCAATTTCTGAGTGAAAATTGTTTCACTTAATACTACATAATTTTTTTCCAGTGCACTATTTTGTGGAATGCTGAGAAAAATATTTTTGCACAACAACCATTAAACTGTATAACCATATAAGCTCTATCAGATGAAGTACAACACTTTTTTTAATCTCCACTTTTATGTCTCAAACAAAACTGCGAGCAAAGGGAAAACATCATTATGCATACCTATGAAATTGCACAGAGGCTATAATTACACAAAATGGTGCTAATGTTTGCCCTCGGCTGAAAGCTGAGGATGAAGAGGAGAGCAGACAAACAGACAGGAAATGAAGCCGTGAGGTCTGGAGGTGTCTGGATTCATGCAGACAACACAAGGTTCAGCAAGGACTTTTCTGCAGCTTGACGTTTTCATGCCTAAGGCTAACAGAATGACGTTAATATGTCAAGATTAAACAATAAAATTCCAGCTGCCTTGCATTTTTGTTTTAGGAAGATTTTTGCGGGGCAGATGCTAACATTAACAAAGAGTACACTACAATAAGTGCAATAGAATAGTCAATGAAATACAATCCCAATCAAAACATTTGTTTGTGTACATGGATTCATGACCTACTGTATGTAACTGACCCAGATATTTTGTGATATTTAAAACTAGGAACAAGTAATGGCACAGAGACTAGCCAAAGTTCAATTCTGTTCCCCTCTCTCATGAGTTACAGTTCTGCTTTCCATGATGTTGATGGAGATTCTGTTTAAATGCGTACACAGATAGCGCTAAAAAACACTTCCCATATTCCGAAATTAACATGATGTGATCTTTCCAACTTAACTGTACATAAAGCATGGGTAGAGAACTAGGAATGAATAACAGATGAGGCAACACATGGTCTAATCCACTGGTGTGAGATAGCAGCTGCCTTGAATATATATTAATGTGAGTTGGCAGTCAATTCAAGTGCCACTAAAACACATGCAGCTCTCAACAATGTGAAACATGCTTCTGGAAACCTGGATTTCATAGTCTTGAAAAATAAAATAACATCAAATAAAATAAATCATCCATAGTATTTCAAAGAATTATATGATCACTAACAGGTTGTTTATTTTCCCCTCATAAAGCATTATCACCAAATTCTATTGATAGCACAAAGATCATGCCGCCCTGCAACAAAACAGTCTGGACTTTAAAACTCTAATTGAATCTGTTCATCAACAAAACCCAAACAAACATAATTGATGCTGTTGTATACACACCCCAATTTGCTTTCTTAAGACACATTCCTGGTCTTATTGGGCATTATTAAGCTGTACATGTTATTCTAAAGAAAAATATCTGTCTATCAATAAAGTCAAACTGGACAAAAATGATGCATTAATCTCCTGAACAATGAAATATATAGTCCAGAGCATTCCAACGAGCTCCAGTTATCTGATGGAATTACAGTGAATTTGCAGACCAAGGAAACTCTCTTAATTTCCTCAGCTGATTATTTCTTGAGATAATATCTTTTCATTTATGGACAGGGCATGCATCTATGTGACCGTGCCAAATCCGTTCCAAGACACCGTTACCAGTGCTTACGGGTCTCAAATGCGTTTCTAATGAGCACTAGTGACCAATGATTATTAATGATAGTGATCAATGATGACGTAACATGAGTAGGCAGTCATTCACTTTTGTAAGAAAACAAATAAATAATGTGTTGTGGAAAACATATTTTGGCATATTTATTTATTTTTTTTTTACCTTGAAGGGACTGAAGCTGGTGAAAAGTGTGAAATTGACCTAAGTTTTGTTATTTTCACAGACTAGCCCTGCCAATTAAGCATACTGTGGCTTTTACGGCCAAGCTTGGATTCCTGGGGGATATGTTTGCATGGAAAACATCTTAATTGAATAAGTGTTTTCATGTGTCTGGTCTTTTCACAGGCACATTCCTCTATGTTCATCAAATGGCATCATATTGCAGAAAACAAACAAACAAACACAAATTGCAATAAACTAAACAAAGGTTGTTTACTTTCCCCTCATAAGACATTCTCACCAAATTCTACTTATAACACAAAGATCATGCCACCCTACAACAAAACATTCTGGACTTTGAAACTCTAATTGAATCTGTTGATTAAGCGCACCTAAAAACATATAATTGGGGATGTTGAGTACACATTCCCTATTTACTGTCTTAATAATTCCTGGTCTTATTGGGCATTATTTATCAGTGCATGTTATTCTAAAGAAAAGATTTAAGTCAATACAGTGTGCCATACTATATGTTGCTTGGGATCTCTAAAACATATAAACTGGACAAGGATTATACATTCATTTCATGATCAATCTAATGATGTTATACTGTAGGTGGTCTGCACAGTGCACATATTCTCTCAGCTTTTTCCATCAGGTACACACATGGGTTTTTAGTTTAAGATGCATGTGCTAATACAAACCAGAACTTTCCCATCTCATTTAAAGACAGATTCCAGAACCACTGCTGCACATGGAGGGCGAATTATGGGAAAACTCGTCTTTCCTGCACTCAACACTGTGAGTAATGAAAATAACACGGCCTGTGGTCTGATTGATCCTAACTACCAACTGAAAATCACTGCTGAGAGAAAGAGTTCAGAGCCAAAAAACTATTGAAATCACTAGTGATGGGTGTATTTCGTCATAACGTCTGGTCCTCTTTTCAGCTTTTTCTGGTCAAGAATCACTCACTTAAACAGAAAGATAGCATTTGAAAGACATTTAACTGGCTAATCTGGGTGAAATATCTGATACCACAATAATAGCTTGAAAATGAAATAACTGCTATCCATCTTTCCAACTATCCATCCATGTCTTACCACCAGGAATAGTTCATATGATTGAACCCTCTTGGTGTGGTTGTGTGATGTCAGGCCAGGATGCACAACTCTACTATATGTTCCGTATGAAGTATGGCTTAATGTTTTCACCATGCAGACATATGGAAAGTATGCAGCATGCTGTTACTTCTAAAGCAACGGCTTACTTTAGACGGCCACACACATTTTTTGGCAATCATTCTGGTGCATCATGCCTATTTTATTTGAATGAAAACCAGAGGAATTTTTTTGCACTCACTCAGCCATACGATTGTTATTAAAAGACATTTTTTGAAGATCAGAAAAGAAGAAAAACTAAAGGCCAAAGTGTGAAATATTATTACAATGTAAAATAACTGTTTTCTATTTGAATATATTTTGCAATGTAATTTATTCCTGTGATGCAAAGCTGAATTTTGAGCATCATTACTCCAGTCTTCAGTGTCACATGATCCTTCAGAAATCATTCTAATATGATGATTTGCTGCTCAAGAAACATTTCTGATTATTATCAATGATGAAAACAGTTTTTCTGCTTAATACTTTTGTAACATTATATAACATTTCTTTATTGTCACTTTTGATCAATCTAATGCATTCATGCTGAATAAAAGTATTTAATTATTTCTATAAATTTACTATTAGTGTAAATATATTCTGTGGTTAATGAAAAGTTTCCATTCTATTCAACATCGCTGCAAAAAGTGAACATATACCTAAAGAAAGCGAACTGCAATACACATTGCAGGAAACATTGATCAGTGTATTTCATGCTAAATCCATATCTTTAAATTGTGCATGAGCTCAAATTTTGCAATACATTAAACATGTGCATGATCCTCCTTAAAACGTCAAGACGTCATCATGGTTAGAATGGTCTGTTTGTGCATCGCTAACTAGAGAAAGCTTTAACCAAGACCAATTGCTCACTGATGACACAGCTCAGCTCTATTGTAATGAGCCGATTATACAAGTGAGTGCGCTCTACAGTAAACACAGAAAGAAAAAGAGTGAATGAACAAGTAGCCTAAAGTTTTGAAACTCCATCAAAAAGGGAATGCTTGAGAACAAAGAAATGGAGAGAAGCTTTGGGGTTGAGCAGATGGGCTTTGAAACCTCCATTTCTCCCCACAGCCCCCTTCTTTCTTACTCGCTCTCTCTTTAAGAAGCTGTGAATGATTAAAGGAATAAAAAGGCAGTCTCATTGGAGCTCAAGAAAATCTGGTTCTAATAGAGGATCTTCCTGCGATGGCAGGAAATAGCTGTCATTACTGCAGGCTTCTCTTTCTGCCTCCTCTCTATTTTCTTCTTTCATTCTCTCTCTTTCCAAACCAGTCGTAATTCATCAATGGCCGAATAAAGTGGCCCACAGGTCATATCCAAATAAATGCTCTCACCTCATATCTTATAATCTCCGCTCCATTTGGTCTACAAGACCAGCAGACACAACTAATACATTATGCAAGTGAGAGGGAAAAAGTTCACCAGTCACACGGGTATATTTGTGGCAATAGCCAACAAAACATTGTACGGGTCAAAATTATCGATTTTTCTTTTATGCCAAAAATCATTAGGATATTAAGTAAAGATCATGATCCATGAAGATATTTTGTAAATTTCCTACCTTAAACATATCAAAAAAATATTTTTTGTGAGTGGATGCAGCAAAATCGTGAACATAAATGGACAACTTTAAAGGAGATTTTCTCAATATTTAGATTTTTTTGCACCCTCAGATTCCAGATTTTAAAATAGTTGTATATCGTCCAAATATTGTCCTATAACAAACCATACATCAATGGACCACTTATACATTCAGCTTTCAGATGATGTATAAATCTAAATTTAAAAAAATTGACACATAAGACTGTGTTTTAATTGTTAGTCTGTAGACATGCATCAGATGGACATCTTTGGTCGTTGCATCCTATTTTGCTCTTCTTTTAAGCTTTTCACCTGCATGATTGTCACATTTAAAAGTACATCTCAGATTCCTCACCTTGCACCTGCACCCTAGAGAGGTATTTAGATCAAGTACTGTACCAAAACGCTTTTAGATTAAGCCAAGATGGATAGCAAAACTAGACCACTATGGCAATAAACTATTCATAATGCTTCAACACTTGACAAAGGGAAATATTAAGTAAAACCCATAGATTAGAATCATATGAAAGAAATCTACATGAAAACATTTCATGAAGATTTTTTAAAAGAAATTAATACTTTTATTCAGCAAGGATGAAATAAATTCATCAAAAGTTACAGTAAAGGCATTTATAATGTTACAAAAGGTTTCTATTTCAAATAATTGCTGTTCTTTTAAACTTTCTGTTAATTTAAGAATCCTGAAAAAAGTTTCACTGTTTCCACAAAAAAAGTAGCACAACTGTTTTCAACATTGATAATAAGAAATGTTTGAGTATCATATTAGAATGATTTCTGAAGGATCATGTGACACTGGGGACTGGAGTAATGAAGCTGAAAATTCCGATTTTATCACAGGAATAAATTACATTTTAAAAGAGAAAACAGTTCATTAAAATTTTTATAATATTTCAAAATGTTATTGTTTTTACTGTTTTTTTTATAATCACATAAATGCAGTCTTGGTGAGCATAAGAGACTTGTTTGAAACAATCAAAATAAAAACTTACTGAGAGCAAACTTTTGAACTGCATTATATATCATTCTGAATCCCTGTAAGTCATGAATAGCACAAGATGATTCAACAAGACAAAAATGTATTCACTGTGACTATAAGGAGAAATAAAGACTCAATAATCATCGAAAGAGTTACAAGCACCGCCAGATGTTTGCTTCATCTATAAGAACCCTCCCATTAATGCCTACAGGTGAAAAGCCAAGCTGCCAGAAATCGATTTATTAACAGAAGCACGTTAAAACATGAAGGTCCATTTACTTTCAAATATAAGCACTGATTAACCCTGTACAGATTGATGAATGTGTAGCCGAAAACATAGACCTTTAGATGCTGTTTAACACTGCGATCCAACGGTCAAAGCACCTTTGGAGGTGGTCAGTGACACATATGGTCACATCACATTTGTATTGTGAACAGTAATGCATTCTGATGCTTCCAGGTCAACAAAGGATCAGTGGTCCAAAACAATAGGTTTACAATTAAAAAAAAAAAAAAAAGATTTTTCTGCAATGACATTCAATGATGAAATCTACAGTATAAAAAACCTTCGAATGAAACCTATCAAATCTATAACAAGTCGTTGTATTTATATAGTGCTCTTTACAGAGAATTGTGGGTTTAAGTCCCATTAAGCAAGCCAAAGGCGAATGAGGACAGGACAAAAAGGTGTTTAGCAAGTAGAGGGAAAGACACTTCAGAGGAACTAGACTCACACAAGTGATCACTGGAGACACAAGCACACCAGCATCCCATGCTGACGACCAGCATCTAAAAGAAAACACATGCTGGTCTTTTCTGCAGGGTTACGACAGACAGTCTCATAAACTGCCTTGAGAGGCTGCTAATAAGGACCTGAAGCATGCAGAGCAATAAACCCCAGGCAGAGCACTTTCTAGTATCATTTCTGATGAAGGCACAATTCACATGGTAACACTGCACACAGAATGCTGGAAAACAAAAATGCCAAGGTAAAATACTGATGCATTATAGACAGAAAAACTGGGCTAAATGGACTGCTTTCCACAATCAATCTGGACTTAAGTTATTACATGGGCTTTACACTTTAAATGAATAAAATATAAAAACTGCCATTGCGAGTACTGTAAATTAGTTTTTATAAAAGACAAAAATGTTTCAGTCCGTCTGCAATACTAATCCAAGTCATTCTCATGACAAAAAGATTGATAAACGAGTTCTCTGAAACTGTCTTGAGAGTGTAAAAATAGTGGAGGCTGTTAAAGAGGATGTCCTTGATAGAAAACAGGAAGCCACGAGCATATCAGTCTTGCCTCAGACTAGATTTAGAACCCTCTTAGTATGTGACCTGTCAAATTTCCATAATTTGTATGTTTTTTTTGTGACAATATGATTTAAATGTTAGTTTTATCAAGCAACTGACAATTATGCATTTCTGATCCATCTAAATAAGTGTCTCTCCTGTTGTTTTTCTTCTATTTAAATCCATAACAATTTCCAAATGGAAGCCGCATTGCTGGAAAAGATACTAATAGATATTTCCACAGCTCAATTTAATACACTGACAGCTGACAAAGCCCCATTTGGCAACTACCATATCACTACCACAGTCTAAACAAAGGTTTAGAAAAATGGAAATGCTAACCAATCGACTCAATAATTTTTTTCCCACCACGTATCAGTATTACAAAATAAAGCATGCTCTAGCACACTCTTAACCTGTCCCGTGTGGGGAAATGTTTTTGCACATCCGGGACTTGGAAAAGACTAGTGAAAACTGTGCCAGTCAAATGAAAAAGGTATGCAAACAAAACAAAAAGGATGGAAAAAGGAAAAAGGAAGATAAAGGAAAAGCTGAAAGTTTAAACTTCTAGACACCAACATTTTCAACTCGGTGGTTCCAAAAATGTCACACTTAAAATGAAGGAAGTTAGTACATCCACACTAAGCAAAATAAAGACTACCATTCAAAATATAGACTTACCATTCAAATGTTGCTGTAGTTTTTTTTAATTGTTTATTCAGCAAGGATGCATTAAATTGACCAAAAGTGACAGTAAAGACAGTAAAAATGTATCAGTTTCCTGTTTTCAACATTAATAATAATAATAGTTAATGTTTCTTGAGCAGCAAATCATCATATTAGACACTGAAGATTGGAGTAATGATGCTGAAAATTCAGCTTTGCATCACAGGAATAAATAAAAAATGTAAAATGTATTACAAATTAATACAAACAGTTATTAAAAATTTTAACATTATTTCACAATATTACTGTTTTTACCATATTTTTTTTAATCAAATTAATGCAGAGACTTCTTAAAAATCGCAACCGACCCCAAACTTTTGAATGGTATTGCATCACAAAAATGCACTTGTTAGGTTTTAAATGATAAAACAATAGACATACTCTTCAAAATAAAGACAAAAATCATTGTGACACTTTGTGGTTGTGAATGTTAGTGGAACATGTTGCTAGTTAATGTGAAGAAATACACCTGTGGTTCCTCTGCTATAGGACACCTGTGTGAACTTGAGGTGAACTGACATCATACATCATCCACCAAAAATCGCCAAATTGACTCGTCAGGTTATTTAATGCAATGACATTCATACATTTATGGGCTTTAGTGTCCAAATACTTTTCAGGGCAACTGCATGTTCTTGTATTGGTTCTGCTGAGTGTTTTGAGAAAGGAGCACTCCAGAAAATGGTGACATCACACAAGTAACCTGAGCTTGTGTGTTTCAAAGATCAGCTCACCGCTTGTCCCCTTGGGTGAAAATTACCCTCAACTCTGACCCTGCACATGTTGGTAGAAACAACACTCCCCCCATGTGTGGACGGCCATGTCTGGGGTTGCATTACCTCATCTGAAGTCTTTCTGCACAAATCTAGAACCACTCACTTATGTTTTTGTCTCTAAGATCTTGATCACAGTTATAAACCCATAAGCGCACCAGCTCAAACACAAACACTTTGAGGGTTTGCTGCTTTAATACACGCACGTGTCTGTCCGAAAACTCTGTTGTCTAAATCGGAACGCGTTCCCTTTGAAAGTGGAAGTCCCCTAAACTGAGCAAACTCACCAGGTTGGCAGGTGAGGGGTCTGCGGGGGTGAGTGTACAGTTACTAAGTGGTTTAAGCCCCTGAGGATGAAAATAAGTTAACTAAAGCCTGCAGTGATCTAGACCCAGACAGAAGACTGATGCTGTACCCTTTAACCCCAGCCATAACCCCAGGAACCACAGGAACCATTCCCTTTTATTCACTGTAAAAGAGTTATTATTGGGAACAGAAGCCTTTTAACTAGCACGCTTACTCTAACTAACAACATATTAGTCTTTGTTCAAATATCAGTCTAGAGAACAAATTGTTTTAATAAACCAAGACCATAAACACAGTGATGCATGTAAAAACATTGTAATAATAAAACAGATCATTCTAGCTCTAAATTACTATTACTACTAACTTTAATATTAAAAGGAACTAGATTATTTTTTATTCATATTTAATGTTTTTTGTGTTATTGTATTATATATAGAATATTTAATATTTTATCAGCTATTTAATAATAATAATAATAATAAAGCACATAATGTTATTTTATTATATTGCTGTTTTATAAAAGCAATAAGCTACATGAAACCATTACAGTGATTTTACTATAGTTAATATAGGTTTTAGCTAATCCACAACCATGGTAAAATTAAATACATTATGTTGGAAATGGAGGGCCAATACAGACCTATAGATATACACATACAACCATTATGATACGCTGTATTCAACAGCTAAGAGCTACTTCTACCTCTCTGTGCTTGTTAACTAATTAGGACAAAAAGCAATACACACTCATTTAGACAACAGTCAGATGTTAGATGGTGATAAGTGAGTAGCTTTGTCACTTACTGTAAATGTCGGGGCCGCACAAGGCTGTGAGAAGACAAAGTATTGGGTGGCCAAGTTCAAATATGCGTTGCGGTAGGACGTGATTCGCTGGTGACCCTGGACAAGCTTATAGAGCTCCAAACACATCAGTCCGGCGATAGCAGCTGTTGTAGTGGCGATTGCTGGAATGATGCGGCCAGCAATTAACTTGCTCTGCAGATGAGAAAAAGGTTTGGGATATTATTTACATAAATATGCACGTTTGTACACATGGTACATGCTTCGTGAATTACAAATACATGTTCACACGCGGGTGCAAAAATGTCATGCAAACTATTAATGGTAGGTAGTACAAGTAAATGGAATGGAACTCTATGGTCTAGTTGAATGAAAAGGTCTTTCCTCAGGGTGTTCTGTATATGTACTGAAACTGAGGACACAAACGCCCAGAGGGGAATGTTGATCACTTTAGAGCTTTAGTCTCACAAACAAAAGCACCGCAGAGTTTCACCTTGTGGCGGTCGGCTGTTGGTATATCATAGTTCTCTGCCCTCAGGTTGGATGTTGCAACTATATAATCCATGTGGAAATTACTATCATCATCCTGGAACACAAGAATAAAAAAGAGCATATGGTAATGCACAAACAATTTCGTTATTACAAGCACTGACACATAAGGGACATTCTTGCATTCGATCTTGTTTTTTTATGTATACATGGATTATGCACATATTTGGAGACTGTGCTAATTATTTTTTCTCATTTTTAAATTTAGTGATGGTTATGCTTAAAACAAGTTGCAAATGGTTAAA
The DNA here is from genome assembly GCA_021554675.1 of Leuciscus idus. Lineage (NCBI taxonomy): Eukaryota > Metazoa > Chordata > Actinopteri > Cypriniformes > Leuciscidae > Leuciscus > Leuciscus idus. Next base: position 51,327 of record JAJAVR010000060.1, read on the forward strand.
GAAAAAAAAACTCTAAAAGATGTTCTTCAATAAATATTCTCTTAAAATCATCTGCAATTTTGCTTTAGGTAAATTTACTTAATATTTTTTTTTAATTTTTTTTATTTAATACTGTTTTAAGGATTTTTAGACAGTTTTAGTGAAAAAATTACAAAAATATTCATTAAAAATATATATTTTTGAGCAGTGTGAACATTTATAGAAGAGTTGCATCATTTACTGTTGATTTTAATTTCCTTTCAACGATGGAAAACACCCTTTGATTTGTCCAGCAGTAAATCTTCACCTACTTACCATCTGTTCATTTGTTACCGTAGGGCAAAAACAAAGGAGTAAAGACCTGTTGTGTTTTAAATGTGATGCTGAATGTTATCTTTTAGTCTTCTATTAAAAACAAGAAGAATTTAAAAACAGGAACAAAATCGTTTGGCTCACAGGTATGTTTGTGCACTTTGGTACAACAGGTACTAGATAAAGATGTTATCATAGCGCGTCATGTTTAAACATTGATAGTTTCCAGTCTCCTATTGAATTCATATGTAATTTCCCCTCTTTTTGTTTAGGACCATAATTGCTCCAGATTCAACTGGTGTGAACTGCAAATCATATACTTATAAACTTTTTTAAAGATAAGGCAATTAAAAACCAAAAAAAAGCCATTAAGCATAATTCACAACTAAAGAACTTTGGTGTGATATTAGATATTGCAGGAATGCTAAGATACCCTGGTGTTGAGGTTTTGCCACTCTGCTTACGCCCCAGGCACCGCAGCACTACAAAGCCTGTCAAGTATTGGGTGTGTTGAGGGTAACTGCAGGGGTGTTTGAGCATAGTATATAATTTGGCAACCTGATGCCACCAGAATCCCCCAAACACACATTCCACAGGAAAAATATGGCAAAGAATGTGTCATTGCTAAAAGCGCGAGCACACATGCATACGGACATACGATACAAACAGTGGGGCCCAAAGGTCTAAGGACACTAGAGACATTTTTATTATTTTATTAAATTTTTGTAACAGGAAACATAAAAAATAAAATATTATTCAATAAACAAAAACTATAACAGTACTGTATATCCATGATATTAAAACACTGTCTTGAGCTTTAGTGTAAGCAAAAAAACAAAACAAAAACAAATAATGTCACTCATTCACTTACATTTGATTAGTGACCTAGAAAAGAGAGCAGAATATTAAATATTTCTTCTTCATCATATAGTTGGTTTGTTTTAAAATCCTAAAACTTAATTTTAATCCCAGATTTTCTATGTGGTTTTAGACTTTTGGGCCTGCAGTATACAGAAACCTTTGTCTAACTGTTGCCATATGAACATTTTTCCAAACAGATACCAGGACGCTTAATCTTCAAAGAAAGCAAGACTAGAAGCAACCAGAGAAAGAGAAATGGAGAATAGATAGTCCAGGAGTGATTTAAAGACTGAAGAGATTGTGAAAATCAAAGACAGATACATACAGAGAAACACATAGACTGAGACTAATCCTCTTCCTAACAGAACACACAACTGAGATGTAGTTCGGACACTGCTGTCCATTCAGTCTATGTACTGTATGTGTGTGTGGAAGCCCAGGAAGCCCGTGTGTCATGCAGTCACGACAAACGACAAAGCGGACACTGACTAAACCAGCATGCATCCGACGCTTTTCATAAGGCCTGTCTGTCCGTTGGACACCCTCTATTTGAGAAGTATGTCACAGCGTTGAGGTACTATGAAGTAGATCTGTCTCAACAGAAAGGATGACTGTTTTCTCTCGTCTGCTATGGACGGAGCTGGTTAAGGGTCGATGAAAACTGCAGTCGGGGTTGGATGTTTCAGGGTCCACTGAGACCTCCTACCTGAGAGTGGACGCCAACAAGTCTGACAGGCCCAGTGCACACACCAAATGTGTGTGTTTACTGGGAATGCTAAAGTTAACACGCTAACTTTCATACTAATTTTATGTTTAAAGCCACTAATGGAAAAATTCACACACAAATAAAACTGTTATAATTTTCTCTTCCTCATGTCATTCCAAACCTATATAGTTTTATTTTAAGTGTAAAGTAAAAGTAGAATGTCTAAGCTACTTTTTGTTTAATGAACAAAATGAGAAAAAAAAACCCGATACAAATAATGTTTTTAAATATATACACAAAGGAATCCAAAAGTAATTTTTTTGATTCTGAAAGCCAGGAAATAAACAGAAGGTTTTGAAAAATGTAAAAGAATGTAAAGTTATGATGTCAAATTATCCGTATTGACAACCCACACACACATCTACTTAGTATACTAAGTTAAATACTAAGGAACTATTTATGTTTTATTTACTATTATTTAAATTTTCTGTTAACTGTCATTCTGTGCTTTATACAAATGATACAAGGTATTTAGTTTCATCAAGGCGTGCATCACAAAACAATTTTTATTGTGAAAATGCTATTCAAATAGATATTGACTTGACAAACATGGGTACCTTCTCAAACTCTTGTGGATGCATCCGGAAGTTCTGGTTCGTCAGCTGGAGTTTGGACAGCTTCTCCTTTAACATCTCTAGCTTGACTTTGTCTAAGAGATGCAGTGAGGGATATTAAAAGAGAGTTCTTTCCAGACTTATTCAAATGTATTAGCCTATATAATTTCGTATTAAGCCTAACATCTCACCTTCCTCTTTCCTCTCCTCATTTTCCTCTTTCAGCTGCTGGTCGGTCTCTGCTATCTTTACACTAGATTTAGGGGTGAACACGGGGACTTTTACTCCCTGCAGAACGCTCTGAATGTCAGCACGATTCCTGGAGCCTGTAATCCCATAGATCTGGCCGTATAAATTGGCCGCTGCCACAATGAAGTCCATATGGGTGGTCTATAAAACAAGAGAAAAAGGTAATCATCTCAAATCAAAATACTTTTATTAAAGCTGGCAGAACTAAAGTGAAACTGCGTGTTTGTGTTTGATTTTGGGCTGAAGGGTGGAAAACTTGCCATGAATTACAAACACACATGCAGAGACACAGAACTGCAGTGGTTAACAGGAAACGATGAGAGGAAAGTGTGTAATGCATTCAAAAAACAACACTTCCCAAAATGGGTTCACCATAGAATTCAAATTGACTGTGAAAAGGGAATTCCTTAGTTTAGTGGAAAACAAATCTTACCAAATGATGATAACATTTATAAAGAATCAAGACAATGGAAACAATGGGCCATAAAATTGAATAATGGTTGTAGAGTGGAACCATTTGCATATCTAGCCTAATTAAAATATTTAAGAGTTTGTCTGAAAGGGTTTCTGTGAAAAGCATGACCTGTTTGCTAATGTGCCTCTGTTTACCTGTGTGAGTGCGTCTGTGTGTGAGGGGGTTTAACATGTTTTCACTTTGCTTTGTTAATCTCAGGTGATCAATATCAGATCATTCACACCAGGAGAAAAACCGTGAGTCGTAAAGTTAGACATTCCTGTCTGCAGGGGATGATGGGAGATTCCAGAGACTGTGTATGGGAATTTACTCAGGGAAACTTACATTGTTTGTGTCAAAGGTCAAAGGATGTGGACATCTCTTTGCGCCCATCCAGAATGGAAGTCCAGAGCTTGTTACCTAGTGAGGACCAGAGTGGGAAGGAGAGGAGAAAAGGCGTTTTTAAAAAGTGTTTATATTTTCTTTTAATGTTTTTAAAGATATTATTTATTTCATTGTTTATTATACGTGTACATTTATTTATTATACATGTACAATTATATATACGCACCTATTATTTTAATTTTGTTTAATATTAATAATATTTTTATTATCTGTATTATTAGATGTTTGTCTATTAAAAAAAAGGTATAAACATTATTTATTGTTGTTCATTTTAATATAGAAAATATACTGTTAAAGATGCTATATAGTTCTATTATTATTATTATATCTAAAAATATTACGTTTATGTAGGATCAATTAATTACAGTTTAAAATACTTTATGTATACTTTTTAAATAATTATTATATTTTTATTTATTTACTTTTTTATTATAATTATGATTAAATGCTTGTTTATTTTTCATTTAAAAAATATTGTTTATTTTAATATATAAAAAAATTGTTAAAGGCGCTATATAGTCAGCTCCAGTAAACAAGAATGGAAGACGTCTACGTTTTGTGAACCAAATGGAAGCCCTGCAGCCACTCCAGTCACATGCTGATGTGAAGTGGACGTGATTGGTCACCATAAAGCCCATGTCTCCAAGCCTTTTGCTTAGAGAGACAGAGTAATGAGTTTATCATGTGTATGTGTGTGTGTGTGTGTGTTCGATACAATTTGTGTTTTAACAAAAAACAGAAGAGGCTGTTGAAAAGAACAAAGGCAGACCAAAAGAGCAGTAACACAAAGCTTATTCCACTAGTTTAACAGAAAGAAATGTTTGTGTTGGTCTTTTTGCACTCCAGGAAAGACTTCCAAATGACAATGAGAAACTTTTATGTCAAGCTCATCCAAACCTCAGGAGAACCTCATTATTGATTCTTTTTCAGTATATTCATGCATAACCCCCTGAAACTGAACTGTGGTCTACACATCTGCGACTTCAGGTTTTGCAACTGTTATATCTGGACATGCAAGATAAAGGACATTTCAGAGTTTCAAAACTCTGTTTTCTGGTCCATATCACCCCTCCTCTGAATGAATGATTATCTCTGTGTGCAGGCACTGATGCTATGGATTAGACCTCTCCACATCCATACTGTTACACAACCATAGACGCACAAGCTCCTAGTAGAAATGATTGGTCGTATTTTTCACTGAATAAGAATGTCATATATTTAGAAAGAAATTATTGTAAAATGCTGCAATTCACATAATGAAGACTTTTGGATTTATAATAAGACTTTAGATAATGACATGAATGATTGATTTTGATGTGAACAATTTCATAAATATTTATTTTTACAAGGTATTGTGACTTTATCATGCCATCTCTCTAAACATGGTCCGAGCCCAATGTTATAGACAACAGCGCCACCTGCTGGTCCAAAGTGAAACTAACAATCACTCTTGTGATCCCAAAACTAATGCCAACTCACTTTTTTTTAACATAATCATAATCAAAATGTCTAAGGTATATATTGATAAGACTAGTAAGTCTGTAAGTAGTCATTTTAGTGGGTCTTTTTTTATCATCCAAATCGTTTTACTGAACAGTTTTGGGGAGAATCTCACAAAACATGACAAAACCATATAGGTTTTATTTCATCCAAAATAAAATAAGAATAAGAATTTGCTTAAAGATTTTTTTTTTATAGAACTATTAAGAATTACACTATTTTTATAACAATTTAGCACATTTCCCCCCCATTCTCCCATGTGATAATATATATATATATATATATATATATATATATATATATATATATATATATATATATATTGCATTACAGCCTAAGAACCATAAGCTTTAGCCACTATGACATGTCCTTGTATATTTGGCTCTCTATGTTACCTGGTCAGGGGGAAAGCAGTGCAGTAGTTGTCTAATGTGATTGTTGTAAAGCGTTTCCCACTGTTTGCGGGCCCAGCTGATACAGTCGGCCCAGTTCTGAGGCCATTCCTCGCTCAGACACCTATAGACGCCCTCCAGCATTTCCACAGCCTCCACATCCCCACGGGCGACTGTGCGATCTACAAAGGTTGGGTCACTGCAGACAGAGATGGAATTTTTTTTTTAGCGCTATCTGTATGCTATGCAGAATGAGTAGCTTTTTTGTTTTCATTTTTTCAACATCAATCATTTAGGCTAAACTTTATATGGCCCAAAAGCCATTAAAAACATTTCATTACTCAAAATAAAATGATACAAATTTGTACCTAAAACGAAAATGAAAAATACAACAGTACAAACAAATTCAAAATTGTAATAAACAACTGTAATAGTGTATTAATGATACTAATATAACACTGAGCTGTTGAGTTGGGTGGGGTGACAGCACACAGGAGGTAGTTGAGATTGAGGCAGTTATGCTCATGCTTTCCCTTTGCGGTATCTGCAGCACACAGCACCTCAACTTCCTGCACACTCGCCTTTTTATAAACATCCTTCACTTCATTTCAGATGGAAAAGAGATCTGACTACAGTTGACACTTGTGGCAGGAAGCCAGGGAGCAGCCAAGGGTTGCACTAGTAATGAATAGCTGAGCCTGGACATGAGGATTGGGTCACATTTAAGGAGTACAATGTTGAACAGAACCTCAGAAACAATATCTGCATCTGCTGATAACAGTTGTGCCTCTTCACCCTGTTTCCTGCACACATTTGATCTTTTTTCTCTTCTAGACTATTGACTAGTTAAAATGCATTCATTACCTGAGATAATGGTTCACATTCTCTGCCGTTTGCTTGAAAAGCCCTTCAAACTGGTCTCTGGCCCACTGAAAATAATAAAAATCATTTGTGATTCACACACACAGCCTCATATTTGCATTAAAACTGTCACTTTGTGTATTTTCAAATCTTCAGACACATAAATAATTTGATCATAAAAGCCTGGATATATTACACAATTTTATATATTTAATTTATGTATTTATTTATTTGATATATTATGCATGAATATTTCCACTTAAGTTAAGGGCCATTCTCACCAAGGACGACAACTATAAATATAAAAAGCTTTAAAGGGATATTTCACCGCTGGAAAGATGAATGTGTATTTAAATTGGGTCATTTATGTAGTAGAAATGTGAAATTATTTTTGAAGTTGGTGCCTTCTAGACTGAGAAAAGCCAGAAAATGTATTTTTGGCTCATGTGAATGTAAGACAACAACTCCCAGAATGCACTTGCTTATATACACTCCCAAGCCACGCCTACCGGATACATAGGGCAGTATCGGAAGAAATGATACAACTAGGCTACTAGTCGACTCGAAACTGAAAAGACGCCGTTTTATCGTGAGATCCCCCTATATACAAAGCTTAATGTTAATCGGTGAAGTATGCCTTTAATAACCATTCAGGTCCACACCACAGCTATAACAACAAAGAGAAACAATATTGTTGGAATCATTTTCAGAATGTTTTTTAATCAATATTTGGAGTAACACAGGACAGTTGAACCACTCCAAACAGAAGTGTTTGTGATAGCAAAATGAGAGAAATTATAATTTGCTGCTTAAACGGCTGCTGTATTTGTCAATACAACAACCTGTAAATCTGTTAAACAGAAAATGTATGATAAAATAAACTGTCCACCATTACAAATGCCTTCTTACCTGTAGCGTGTGCTCTATACGGTGCGGGAAGTTCTTGAGCGTGCAGATGGGAATGGCTTTCTGTCCTCCAGATGTGGAGGGTCCATACGATTCAGTCAGATGTGGTACTACCACCAAAGTGTGGCCTTTACTACCCAGAGTTCCTCCCTCCAGCATGGGCTTTTTGTTTCGTACACAGCACTGGTCGAGATAGACTCCTAATGGACAGGGAAAGTAAAATGTTAGACATGTAGCTACAATATCCATTTCTCATTTTGAGTTATTCTGGTTGATAAACACTGTTGGTGTATCATGGGACCTAGCAAAGTCAGCACTCACGTGCATCCACATTATCCAGCGCAGCTGCGACGCCATCAAGCTGACTGTAGAACGAATATGTGTAGACCTCCTCAGTCTCTGCACACACACGGTTCTGGTGAGAGATGATGTTCATGTAAGGGTTCATCTCTTTAACAGACTCCGCCACCACCTCGGACTTCAGCCTCTGAGAAAGATAAAAAGAATAAATGTAAATGCCATATATTACAGTGATTTTACAACAGTTAAGGCATGTGAAGTGGACATGGCTCAATCAATCATATTTCAGAGATGGACCTGTTTTAGATTACGGTCATTGATATTGTACTAAAACCATTTTCTGAAGATCAAATCAATGGTGTAGCTATTCTGTGCCAACTCTTCTTACCCCGATGTCCTGAGAGCGGAACAGAAACTGTCGATTCAGATTTGATCGCTCAATGGAGTCCATGTCAGTCACCGTAATTTTTCCCCCCTCTCCCGCACCCAGACCAATCAGAGCAAAGTTCTTCAGCAGCTCACAACCAATTGCTCCAGCTCCAACCTGATCACATAGACATTAGATGAGAATTGATGAATAATATTGATTAATAATCTCCAAGACTTAGAGATGGAGCAGGACGTGGGATTTTTAAGAGAGGTTAAATATGGAAGGACTATGTTTACATGTGATGTACTTTATAGCATAAATGTAAACAACCGTTCAAAAGTTTAGGGTCGCATAAAAAATATTTTTTTATGTTTTTAAAAGAAGTTTCTTATGCTCACCAGAGCTGCATAACATACCATAAAAACAGTAATACTATGAAATTTTAAAATAAATGTTTGCTATTTGAATATATTTAAGATGCAATTTTATTTTAGCATTATTACTCCAGTCTTCAGTCACATGATCATTCAGAAATCATTCTAATATGCTGATTTGCTGCTCAAGAAATAATTCTTATTTTTTTTTTTCAATGAACCGATCTTAAAATGGTTGTTATAATGTTTTAGGATTCTTTGATGAATAGAACGTTCAAAAGTACAACATTTATTTGAAATATTTTGTAACATTATAAATGTCTTTATTGTCCCGTTTGATCAATTTAAAATATCCTTGCTGAATAAAAGCATTATTTAAAAAAAAAAAATTACAGACCCCAAACTTTTGAACAGTAGCATATGCTAAAAACAAAAATACTACTTTATTAGCATAAAACTGACATGAACAAACTGGAGAATTCCCGGTTTTAGTAACATTCAGAGACACCAAAGTAATAAACCAAAAAATTCTCCCCTTAAAAAAATCTGGAATATTAGGTTGATTCACACAGGAAACTCTGACCTACATATCCTTAGTGCTCAACAGGAAATATCCCATGGCAAATAAAATATTTCCTGTGCATTCTACACCACTGACTCACAGAACTGCTCACTGCCCTGCATTACAGATCAACAAGAAGTAACTGACAGTCATCCAACAGGGTTTACTGAAACACAAAAAGAGTAATGACCTCCTCTGCTGGTGAAGCAGGAGAAACACACTCACCAGAAAATAGTTCTGTTTCTTCAGCTTGTCTTGAAAATCAGATCCAAACACAGCAATCTGCCCATCATAGCGGCTGTCTCTCTGCAGCACAGAGGACAAAGATAACTTTATCAGAAGTACAGTAAGTGAGTACGTTCTTCAGAAACAATCCGAAATGAGACTTTTGTATTTTCTAAATACTGCGAATGAGCTTGCTTGTTGCTTACAGGAGCACAGGAGTCTTCAGTAAGGACAACTCCATCCTCCTCTAGAGGCAGGCATTCCAGGGCATCGAAATACAGCCATTGCCTGAGAGGAGTGAATTTACCACTGCACGCCTGAAAGATTTCATTCATGTAGTCAATGTAGTCATTAAAGAAATTGCTTATATAGATAGACCATGTTCACAAACTCAAATTATGTTTTCAAAAAAGTTGCTGGCCACTCTTAGCATTTTTGATCATTTTCACAAAACTTTCATGGCCACCAGAATATTTTGTTGTATGAAATATCAAATATATAAAAAGAAATAACAGAGCCTCTGCTTTTAATCAAAAACATTCTATTATAGCTTCCTTCATGCATTATTTTTTATCAACACTTGAATGTGGGTAAGTTTCATTTAAAAAAGCTACATTTTGAACAAAAACCTGAGAAAAGTAAAAGACTACAACATGTGCATTAGAAATGCGTTTATCAGTTGTTTCTGCTTCTTAGCCTGTGTTTGATCTTGAGATTCTGTACTCTTTCAGAAGATGAATAATAGCGCCCCCTACCGTATAACAGTGAAAACATGGATTGCAAAAAAATTCTGTCAATGGCGGGGAAGCGTTGTGTCATAAATTATGGAAAATTCCATCAATGGCGGGTAAAGATAAATGATCAAACTCACCTTCACCACCTCCTGAGCAGCCAGCCCTCCAATGAAGGCATTGACAGGTGCCAGGTCACCGCTGGCAACCAGAGATAAATTCCTTACAACATCTTCATCAAGCTCATCAAACTTTGCATCTGTACAAATCTCTTTTGTGATAGTAAGCAGCACTTCAGCATCAGCCTACAGAGGGCAGCAAAACACAGAGATGAACTGTGAAACCCCAGTTTCACAGACAAGGTTTAAATCTAGTCAGACTAAAATGCATGCTTGAGCTGTTTTAACTTAAAGCAACATGCACTGACATCTTAAATATGTCAGTGACATTTTTTTTGTCTCTAGATGCACACCAGTAATGTTTTTATCTAAAGCACATTTATAAAAGCCACTTAAATGTCCTAATTGAACTAAGGCCTAATCCTGGCTTAATTTAAACCCTGTCTGTGAAACCAGGCCTAAAAACGTGATGATGCAGATAAATGCATTGCATTACTATTATAATAGTAGTTTTAGTTGCTTATTATTTCAAAATATAATTCCTGGCCTATTTTTAGTGGTAAAAATATTTTTGTTAATGTTTCATAATGATGTAAATTGTTATTTGAAAATAGTTATGAATCATAGTGATTAGTAAAGTAATCAAATCACATTCCTTAATGCATTGCATTTACATAATTGCAATTGAATTGTAAAATATTTGCACATGCAAATGAAAAAAAGAATCGTATAATAATACTTTTTATTTTATTTTATTGTTGAAGATTGAAATATGGCAATAATTATCAAAGAGTCAGTTTTTCCACAACGGAACAGTAATATTACCTTTCTTAAACCTAAAATACTTTGCATAATGACGGAAAAAGTCTCAATGTGGAAAATTTTTATACAATGTGTGTACTTTAAAACACATTTCCAGCATAAAGGTGTCATGGTATGACTGACCTGGGATCTAGGATGGGGTGTCCGGCTGTATTTCTGAGTGAATCTATGCAGGGCCTGGAAGGCCAGGTGCAGAGACAGGTGTCTTTGTGTCTTGCCATAGTCTGTCATCTCCACAAGCTCAGGATTTCTGAGCGCTTCATCCAGAGCCACATTCAGAGGTTTCTGCAAGCATTAAAACATCACCTGAGGAAGGTGCCACGTTGACATCACACACTTCCAGGTTTCAAAAGCATACTAACTGAACATCATGACAACAGCATCTAAAATATGGAATAAATCAATAGCAGGTTACACTTACAAAGTTGAGGAGTTCAGGCTGTTTCACTTCAGTTACAACTCCACCCTTCACATACTCGGAAAAGTTTGAAGTGTCACAAATAGTGAAGGAGTAGCTGTCTAAAAACATTGACATATATCTTTGTTATTAAATGAACTGCATGCTATCCACCCTTCCCATTCTCAGCTCTAGACATTTTCCACATTTCACATAACACCTACCCCTCACTTTGATCTCAATGGGACTGCAACTGTTGAGTTCGGTCATGCCTTGAACCTCAGAAAATGTCACAAACATGCCATCGGTGAACTCATGACTCTCTTCATCTGTGCATTTCACTATGCCTGGATTCTCCTATGATAGAAAATTTTACATTTTCAGCTCAAATTAATTAAAGCATAGTAAAAAGGAAGAAAAAAAGAAAAGAATTATTGACAGGTCAATTGTAATAATAATATCTAAATAAAATAATACATTTTGGGCAACTTGTTTTGAAAATGAAAAAATTTAAATCTGCCATCAATTTGTCACTGTCATGTCTAACAAATCCATAAGACTTTGTTCCTCTTTGAAACACATGAAGATATTTTTAATTACATTTCTGTCCCTTCTGTCAAAACTTTGCTTTCAATGGAGGGACAGAAATCTCTCAGATTTCCTTAGATTACTTAATTTGTATTTCGAAGATGAATGAAAGTATTATAGATTTGGAACGTGAGGGTGAGTATCCCTTTAAGAGGACCAAACTGAAAGTGAAAATGCGATTTTAAGTCACGTGTCACCTTGCTGATATGAGCAATCATGGCTGAGACTGGAGTTTCTCCATTTGTGTCTCTGACCTCAAACGATTCGCCAAAGTCACAGAACAACTGCCTGCAAACCAAACACAGAAATCAGAATATGATGTCATTTTCACATATTTTATTGATTCACGGGATGCAGCTTACCCACAAAGCCCTCTGGTGTCAGCCACAATAAACTTTATATTGTTTGAGTGACAAAACTCTCCCACACGTAGCTGCTCTTCTAAAGGTGAATTTGTGAGCACCACTACCTATTGTAATTAACACATAAAATAAGACAAAATGAGAAATAAGTTCAAAGTCAATTATTATTATTATTGTTATTATTGCATGGACATATGAGACAGGATCATAACTCACCTGGAACTTGCTAAGGAAGTCCTCGTTGAGTTTGTTAGTCCAGGCAGACACTCGAACGTAGACGTTCAGACTAGAGAGCTGCTTCTCAGAACACAAGGCCCTGTTCTGACCCAGATCAGCATCTTTTAGGTAAAACTGAAGACAAAAGAGGTTATATAATTTATCCTTTGTAAAGATCCCACAAAAACAACTAAATTAACCATTTACATATTTGTAAATGACTCTGCCCCGGATAAGCGGAAGAAGATGGATGGATGGATGGCATATTTGCAAATATGACTAGCTTTTTTTCCATGGAACACAAAAGGGGAGTGGCTCTTTTGTAGGAAATAAAAATGAATCAACCCCTGCACTTAAGCTCTCAAATCTCATTTGCAGTTGCATTTAATTGCAAGTGCATCACAAATGTCACATGACACGCAAAAACGAATAATGTTTTTACAACATTTACATTACATTTGGCACAATGGTTCTTGAGGGACCATGTCTGAATGCACACATCACCGTTCATTTTCATTGCATAAAAGCTCTGAGCATCTTTGAAGCGTCTTCTTTGATGGTTTGTAAAGGATTGTCAGACTACTTCGTTTTTGGATGAACTTTTCATTTAATTTCATTAAAAGGTCATTACCTGAGAAGACAGATCTCTCCACTCCACCACACCCTCATCCTGAACGGTGACTGATCGAACTCCAGCCAGAATCACATTCTTGGCAATTTCCACGCCAAGACCTCGCATTCCAGCAATGAGGACATCAGCCTTTCCCATGCGACGCATTGCATCATGGTCAATCACATACCTGTTGTGAGATGAAAAATTGCCCCGTGCATAAAGCAAAATTTGCTTACATGCTGATTTATTATTTAAAACATTTGACGGTTGCCATTTAAAATAAACGTATTTTGTGTAACAGAGTAAATACAATGTTTATAGGGTTTTTAATCTAAATAAAAATCAGCCTAAATTAAATATAACAAATACTGCCACAATGTATATTTTGCACATTTATATAATGTATGGGATATTTTCACATAAAAGTAAGCAACTGAGAATTGGGGAAAAATGCTCTTTTTTTATTAACAAGACATAGCTGCTTATACTTTTATATATATACATGCAAGTACAAATAAATGGGAGAAAAAAAATAAACTATAACAAAAAGAGGGGAAAATGCTTTTAAACACAGGCATCATTTTCCTTATGTTTTATTTTTTATTTTATTTCTTTACACAAATCCAATTCACATGAACTAAATTGAGAACCCCCCCCCCCCCCTGAAAAATACCAGGAAGAGTCTAGTTGGGATGGGCGTAACTTTTCATAAAGCAACAGAAAATACATAACTGGAATTCCTCAAACTAAGTAACCTGACCTCAAAAAGACAATTTAGACAACATTACAGCTGATACAACAAACTAAACAACTAATGAAAGCGTCTGTACAGAAATACGATCTTCACATGTCTGCTTTTAAACCTATTGTCTATTAGGTGTCCATTCCATTAAACAAATTTCTGAACTTTTTTTTTACAATCTGAGGATCTGCAAAAATATAAATCTTTAATGTCTAAATGAAATTGTAAGAAGAACAATGCACGTTTTTTTTCACTGGAAATATAATTCAAGCATTCAGTTTCAAGAACCCTTAATTTAGTATTGCAGTATGATTACTCAAGTAAAATGAAACTTCCAATGATAGAGTCATAAAACACACACACAAAAAAATCAATATGGGGAAACCAAGATGCAAATAAGGAAAGTTAGGTTGTATGTCATGTAAGAATATTTTACAATACACTTACAGCTGTCGAGAATATAATCCCTCGTCAATATCAGTCTGAGCCATTTTTCTGTAAGAATGACAAATCATTATCAGAGGTAGGCTACTATTTACAAGGAAGTAGTCATGTGTCAGATACCATGGTACTAACTGATTTCCATATTCATGTACCATATTTACGTTACATTCTAAAACTGTTAGTATTATTATGGTGCGTGTCCAACATATTAGTAGGCTACCATTGTAGTTTGTTGCAGTGATGGGTCTACACCGGTTAAACCCCCTGGGTCTGGGTGTTTAAACAATGCATTGACAGTTTTCAAGGATGGATTAGCAAACAGCAATGTGACAAGTGACGAACTCATAAATATGACAACTGTATAATTTTGTAACGAGCTATTATCAACGAGTAAGGAATATTTTCAGTAATTTACCTTTCAGCGGAGTTTGGCGTTTGCTTCCTCTGTCAAAACAGAAAGTGTAATGATTCAGAGGAGTGGGTTTCACTTTCGTTTCTGTTTTTGTTGTGTTCCTGACATTGTGTAACTTGGCCTGTCGCGCACATTCAGCCATTTTGAGTTATTAAAAAGATAATTTTTAATTGTTTATTGTATCTTCGAAAGGTCCTGTCACTAGATGATGAGATTCCTCGGGTGAGGTCAACATAACACATACCTCAGAACAACCACACCACGGCGCTGCTAATCCATTGAAATAACTGAATATGTGGCTAGAATTGAAGAATGCACAAGAAACAAGTGACAGGGCTGGCTAAGCGACCTGGCATTTATCTCAAATTGGTCAAGACTATTCTAAATAATACTCCGAATTTTCGTAGATAAAGTTTCACTCTGCCATTTTTCAGGTGTAAAATATGATCCAAAGCGGTGCCGACGTTCCCTGTCACATGATAACTAATACTTTTTTCAGTTTTATTCAGCGCTTACCTGGATGGACCATTCACAATCGTTTATGATTTAAAAAAATAATATTCAATTAGTATGTCGGGCAGTAAGGTATATTTATTCATTTATATTCATAATTATGTGTTTTTATAACATTTTTGAAGCTTTCTCATGATTAGGCCTCTAACAGTGATTGGAGTCTGCAGTTACTTTATGGCCTGCATGGCTCAATAAAACAACGTCCAATATTTTACAGATATACACATCCATTTGATTTATACAGGCATGCTTTGTGTAGGATAATTAATACAGATTTAGAACAATACTTTTTTGATCTCTGCTTTAAATTAATTGATCTGGTAATATTTAACCTATTATACACAGGGGATACACAGATTGTTAAAGAGGAACATGTTGTTTCATGCAACATGAGACAGAGTAACTAAACATATTTTTTGAATACATATATACCAGGACCCTCAAAATGTAGGGCTATTTGCACTTTTAAGCCACACACTTAAAAGTCATTGCATTCAACAATGTCATGTATCAGACACAATGTATTAGGCCTGTATTAGGCCCAGACTAATTTCCTTAATGTTTGAAAGAAAATTTTGTTACTGACTAGTCGAAATACCCCAATAAATGTATGAATCATAAAAAAAAAATATGGTCCCATGTGCTCCTATACTTTTCTCGCAGTAAGATCATTCATTCAACTTAAGGGTTCACTTTATTAACTACGGAAGCGTATTGCATTCACTTGAGGAAAAAAAATCTACTCTGTTTTTCTGAATTAACGAGTTAATTATCTCAGAATTACGAGATAATTTTCATGAAAAAAAATTTTTTTGCTCTGTTTTTCTGAATTAATGACTTAATTATCTCAGAATTCTGAGATAATTTTTTCTTGAAATAAAAATATTTGCTCTGTTTTTCTGAATTAATGACTTAATTATCTCAGAATTCTGAGATAATTTTTCATAAAAAAATATTTTGTTCTGTTTTTCTGAATTAACGACTTAATTATCTCAGAATTATGAGATAATTTTTCATTTAAAAAAAATTGCTCTGTTTTTCTGAATTAATGACTTAATTATCTCAGAATTCTGAGATAATTAAGTCATTAATTCAGAAAAACAGAGCAAATATTTTTATTTCAAGAAAAAATTATCTCAGAATTCTGAGATAATTAAGTCATTAATTCAGAAAAACAGAGCAAAAAAATTTTTTTTCATGAAAATTATCTCGTAATTCTGAGATAATTAAGTCATTAATTCAGAAAAACAGAGTAGATTTTTTTTCCTCAAGTGAATGCAATACGCTTCCGTAATTAACGTTAGTCAATATGCATATTTTAAAATCAACTAAATCAATGGACAGTGAAGGACCAGTAGGCCTACATATAAAGTCAATATTTTAACAATATTGATAGGTTATTTGAAAGCCTATAAGCAAGTTTAATTGTTATATGCCAGTTTGACTATAGCCTACACAAAACTTTTCCATTTTAAGTCAAAATACTACCTGTCTTCCGAATGGACATTTCTCTGAGCCCGCAAGGGATACGATTATGTTTTCCGCTTCAGGTATACACCCTTCAAAACATATTTGTGCAACAAGAAAAATGTTAATGACTATTTCCAATGTCGACTAGCAGCAGCAATAGTCTCTTTTAGTTGAGTAATCGATCATGCCCATAGGGCCTATATATAATCAGAATTTTGATGGCACAATTTTTACAATTATAACTTTGCATGTAAAGTATTCCCTCATTTGTTTCATAAACTTCTGGTCTCGGACCCCATAAATCAATGGACTCAGTAATCTAGGCATAATATTTGTGAGCAGATAAATACAGAAAGTGATCTTAGTTCTGTGTGCCGGGAAAAAAGGATTAATAAACAAGTACATAAAAGGAGTGAGATAGGAAAGCATACAAAGAAGTAACTGGATGCCATGCAACAGTATCGTACTCTGAGCCTTATTTGCTGAACCCTTTGAAGCTGCCTTTCTGGCAGTGAACAGGACTCTGCAATAAGTAGATATGAGAATTATCCACACCAAAGACATATAGATGATTTGTGATACATTGGTGTTGTCCTTGTGGGCTTTGGAAGTAAACAAATTGAATGGGTAGCAAAGTACAACAGACCTGAAGAAAGATATGGGCTGGATTGAAAATAAAATAATGATATCTGCCAGAGAAGGTATAGCTCCTAACACCCATAGCAAGCATATAAAGATGTAGGTTCTTTGAGGAGTGCAAATCTGAGAGTGATGCAGTGGTTTACAGATAGCAATGAACCGTTCTATGGCCATACCAGCCAGATTCAAAGGAGTGATCATAAAGGTGGTTGAACCAAGAGCAATCAATGTGCAACACCACGAAACATTAATAAACGGTAAAGCGTAGGTCAACACATACAAAGTTACTGATAAACATATCATGAGCATGTCATTGATTACCAGGTGAATGTATAAAATGTATCTGGAGTCTCTTGTAAACATTAGATTAGAAAAAAAGGTCACTACTAACATTCCGTTGATGAAATTAATGATAAAACCAAGACTAACAATCACAATGTTTTTGGCAAGAGCTTCTTCATAACTATCCACAAACCAGATCGTTGAGTTCATTTCTGAGAGAGAAAACAGGACAGTGGTTAAAAAGGGCACATATTGTATCTAGTCCAAACAGATGATAAAAATCACTTTTGATAACTGAGGTTAACATTTTCCAGGAGCTTATCTCATGCTTAGACTTACCTAGAGCTGAAAAACCGGTTCTGGACTGTGGGAAGTATGAAGCTCACATGAGTTTTAATTAGTAGAGTGCTACTTTGTTATTTATGGTTTGTGGAAAGGGTAGAGATCATGAATATTAAGCCTGTTACCAAGGATCATCTAATATTTGCATTCATGACATCATTGCAATATAACAGCAAGCATTTGAAAATGCATCTGATATGCAAACTGTTTTAGCACATTGCTATGGAGTTTCTAGGGTGTTCTCAGTGGTTGCAAAGCAGGAATGTACATGTTTGTTTATGTAGACTGATCTCATAAAAAAGCAGTGACAGGAGATTTTTTTTTTTTTCCATGAAGCACAATAGTGGCCAGAAGTTATGTCTGGCCTAGGAACATTTCTATTTCTATATTTATAATGGTCATGATATGACATCACTCTACGGCATCTTTTAAAAAAAACATAAATTCAACGTATAAAGAATAATACTAAATCTAAAATGTAAAAATGTCTACTCCAAGAATGTCTTCACTACAAGAAAGTCTGCATTCTTTTAATTCATCTAAAAGGTCACGCTGTTACATATCGATCTTTTATTGGTAACACTTCTTCACGTGATACAAATTCCCAGGTCAGAGCTCACCATACTTGGGCTGTGTCCGAAATTGCCCCCTATACCATTAAATAGGATACTGTTTGAGCCAATTGTAGTGGTGTCCGGTGACCCATAATGCACTGTGATGGTCGTGCCGAATGAATTCCAGCGTCTCACCAGAAGATGGCGCCCGCAGCCGAATCATCCATCCATTCATTTTCCAAACCACTGGTCCAATGTGGTTGCAGTCTAATATTCATTTGAAACTTAGAAAACTGGCTGTCCAGTAGTAAGATGAAAAGATTTATCTTGAACTATTGGAAACTAGCTTGTAAAAACCTTAATTAAACAATTTAATAGTCAAGTAAAAAGGAATTTATACCTGTATGATATTAAACAGCAGGGAAAAAGCGATAGCCCTTCCGGCACACTCAGTGTTGGAATTCACTCACTCCTTTTCATTCATTCCTTCAAGTGGACTATATTAGTGGGGTAATGTAGGGAATAGTGAAGGAGGGTAAAGGGGGCGATTTCAAACACAGCCTTGAACTTTGGAAAGCAACGAAATTTGAAACTTCTTCTCTTGAGCATGCGTTTCTGGTCTCCCACACTCGCATGCATTTGAATGCAAGTAAATGTAACGAAAAGTGTAGTGTGACCACCCCTTTGATTCATTGCTTCTGCCACGTGGCAAATGAACGAAAGACTCCAGAGGATAATTAGTCATTTATGTTTATCCTAATTTTTCTTTGGTTGT
Source organism: Leuciscus idus (assembly GCA_021554675.1). NCBI lineage: Eukaryota > Metazoa > Chordata > Actinopteri > Cypriniformes > Leuciscidae > Leuciscus > Leuciscus idus. The sequence goes on from JAJAVR010000060.1 coordinate 70,418, forward strand.
AAATAAAGATAATAATCAAAGATTATTTGTGTGGACGTGTTCCTGGAATTGTAACACCGTCTACACCGGACACGACTACACTGGTCACGCTGCAACATCTAAAGGCTGTCTATACAGGACACGACATAATACCTGTTGCAAAGCATTTTGTCCTTCATGTCAGTACCGTACGTCATAAATAGAACGAGGCATCAGTTTACTGTCTGAGATTTGTCGCTCACATTGCGCTGCATTCAGTGTAGACAGAATCACTGTTTATAATAAGTTTTATTGCTTTTAGTCGCATCCGGTGTAAACAAGTTACTCTGCTCAAATCAACGAATACATTCTTGAATAAAAAACTACTGTTATGGCAGAGCAACAGTTTGAAGAGAACTTTGCTGAGCAAGATAGTTAAACTGTTGACTGTTTTTTATACCTACCCACAGTACCTGAATAAAAGCTCTTCTGGTTTAATGACAGACATTTTAGGGTAACACTATTGCCTATGTGAGAACTGAAGCTACCATCACAGTAGATCAAGAACGTATGTCGTATGTTCAACAGGACAGAGCACTTGAAGTGAATTGGTCAAGCTTAAACCTGAAGCATTAGTATTGCAGAGCTGCTAGGTGCCCAGCATGCATTGCGGATGGTGCCAAACTGACCTGAGTTACTCTGCAAAATGGACAAAATCCGCCAAATTGGTTCTAAGGGTTGTTGTTAGCATTATATTGGTTGTAACTATTTACTTTTTGCATGTTATTTTGTTGGCTTACCCTTGTAAGGCCTTCCCAATCGTTCCAACGACAGTTTACGATAAGCAGGTGAAGGTTTACTGTGTGTTTCTGTCTTTTCAGTGTAGCAAAGTAATTTAATTCCAATTCAACTTTTATTTGACTCCATTTTATCACAACCTCGAATTTAAGTTAGAATGGCAATTGTTATTGGTCATTTATATAATAGTTTAGCAATACATTTGATTATTCTATTTAACTCTTTACTTTATATTTTACCCGTTCAGATTATAACTATGTCGCTTTGAGGTCCTCACGTCGGCCGTTTATAACGGGGGTCTTACGATCACAAACTCGCCAGTTTTGAAACTCTATATTAACTCTATATTAAACCATAGAGTTTCTCAAGAGAGAGTTCAAATGTTAATTTTCTTTGTTTTCTTAGAGAGCTCAACCAGACTGCCCGGTATTTTCTAATTTCTCAAGTCTTACAGTTAATCCCTCCTTGACGCCGTGGGTCAAATTCAGATGAGCCCTTACGCTGAAAAATTGTCTTTACAATGTTAGCAGCTGTAGAAACCTTCAGAGGTCTGTGTTCACCTGCAGAACACCCAGTCACACCAGGTGTATGTAGTTTGAGTTCAGCAGGTGGATGAATGCATTAAGGAATTCTACCTGTTGTTCAATGTAGAATGTGAGCAAAGCTCATAGAGTCAATCTGGACCTTTGTGACTTGTTCGGTTGACGTGCCATTCCTTCATGGAGAAACTTCTGCTTCTGTGGCACCTTTCCCATGATGATAATCTGTC
>JAJAVR010000061.1:0-63065 GCA_021554675.1 Leuciscus idus
GGTTGATTATTTATTAGGTTAGGGTTAGGGTTAGGGTGGGTTAGGGGAATGAAAAATCCAAGATCTAGGACCCTAAGGCCCCAGAAATGGTTATGCACTGGCCCACTTTCTACTGACCACTAATGGACACCCCAGGCCCAGAAAAGAAAGCGGCCACACCCTAGAGGAATACACATATAATTATTAAATAACAAAATGTAGGGCTAAATCGCCATGGGTTCGAATCAAGCGGGCTACGTTGCCGTGGTTTCCACCAACAAGGGTTTAATTTTATAAAAAAACGAATGGTAGGTTTTAGTTAGATGTGGTGAGGGGCTTATAACCCACGTCTGTCTGGACATGGGGAGACGCTCGACGTCACAGTGGACGGAGAAAAAATTATGTGGCTCTGCAACATCACCCACAACAATGATGGCGGCCATTTTAACCAACTCAAGACCTGTATGGGTCGATGAGAAAATTTTCCAAAGCTCTGCTACATCACCCACCTTCAAAATGATGGCAGCTGTACTCATTTTTACGGTTTTGTGTCATTCAGGCATATTATCGCGACGCGTTTCGAACTTTCCCAAGGTTCTCTTCAGGCGAATTGGAATGACAACTGTCTCTGTTCCCTCTGCAACTACAGAGTGCTTGAGGGCGTGGTCCCTCTGGACTTTATAGTGGTAGAGGGCGGGGTGCCCCTCCCACTACTAAATACCTTTCAGCACTGTATGGTGCTTCATAAATCGTTTTTTCACTATCAATAAATTTGTTTTTAATTTTAAAATTTAATAATCATATATACACACTCACAGACATCACACACAATCAAATCCAGACGAAGGGCAATCCAGAAGCTCAGAGGCGGTGGCACGGGCTTGGTTAGGGGAATGAAAAATCCAAGATCTAGGACCCTAAGGCCCCAGAAATGGTTATGCACTGGCCCACTTTCTACTGACCACTAATGGACACCCCAGGCCCAGAAAAGAAAGCGGCCACACCCTAGAGGAATACACATATAATTATTAAATAACAAAATGTAGGGCTAAATCGCCATGGGTTCGAATCAAGCGGGCTACGTTGCCGTGGTTTCCACCAACAAGGGTTTAATTTTATAAAAAAACGAATGGTAGGTTTTAGTTAGATGTGGTGAGGGGCTTATAACCCACGTCTGTCTGGACATGGGGAGACGCTCGACGTCACAGTGGACGGAGAAAAAATTATGTGGCTCTGCAACATCACCCACAACAATGATGGCGGCCATTTTAACCAACTCAAGACCTGTATGGGTCGATGAGAAAATTTTCCAAAGCTCTGCTACATCACCCACCTTCAAAATGATGGCAGCTGTACTCATTTTTACGGTTTTGTGTCATTCAGGCATATTATCGCGACGCGTTTCGAACTTTCCCAAGGTTCTCTTCAGGCGAATTGGAATGACAACTGTCTCTGTTCCCTCTGCAACTACAGAGTGCTTGAGGGCGTGGTCCCTCTGGACTTTATAGTGGTAGAGGGCGGGGTGCCCCTCCCACTACTAAATACCTTTCAGCACTGTATGGTGCTTCATAAATCGTTTTTTCACTATCAATAAATTTGTTTTTAATTTTAAAATTTAATAATCATATATACACACTCACAGACATCACACACAATCAAATCCAGACGAAGGGCAATCCAGAAGCTCAGAGGCGGTGGCACGGGCTTGGTTAGGGGAATGAAAAATCCAAGATCTAGGACCCTAAGGCCCCAGAAATGGTTATGCACTGGCCCACTTTCTACTGACCACTAATGGACACCCCAGGCCCAGAAAAGAAAGCGGCCACACCCTAGAGGAATACACATATAATTATTAAATAACAAAATGTAGGGCTAAATCGCCATGGGTTCGAATCAAGCGGGCTACGTTGCCGTGGTTTCCACCAACAAGGGTTTAATTTTATAAAAAAACGAATGGTAGGTTTTAGTTAGATGTGGTGAGGGGCTTATAACCCACGTCTGTCTGGACATGGGGAGACGCTCGACGTCACAGTGGACGGAGAAAAAATTATGTGGCTCTGCAACATCACCCACAACAATGATGGCGGCCATTTTAACCAACTCAAGACCTGTATGGGTCGATGAGAAAATTTTCCAAAGCTCTGCTACATCACCCACCTTCAAAATGATGGCAGCTGTACTCATTTTTACGGTTTTGTGTCATTCAGGCATATTATCGCGACGCGTTTCGAACTTTCCCAAGGTTCTCTTCAGGCGAATTGGAATGACAACTGTCTCTGTTCCCTCTGCAACTACAGAGTGCTTGAGGGCGTGGTCCCTCTGGACTTTATAGTGGTAGAGGGCGGGGTGCCCCTCCCACTACTAAATACCTTTCAGCACTGTATGGTGCTTCATAAATCGTTTTTTCACTATCAATAAATTTGTTTTTAATTTTAAAATTTAATAATCATATATACACACTCACAGACATCACACACAATCAAATCCAGACGAAGGGCAATCCAGAAGCTCAGAGGCGGTGGCACGGGCTTGGTTAGGGGAATGAAAAATCCAAGATCTAGGACCCTAAGGCCCCAGAAATGGTTATGCACTGGCCCACTTTCTACTGACCACTAATGGACACCCCAGGCCCAGAAAAGAAAGCGGCCACACCCTAGAGGAATACACATATAATTATTAAATAACAAAATGTAGGGCTAAATCGCCATGGGTTCGAATCAAGCGGGCTACGTTGCCGTGGTTTCCACCAACAAGGGTTTAATTTTATAAAAAAACGAATGGTAGGTTTTAGTTAGATGTGGTGAGGGGCTTATAACCCACGTCTGTCTGGACATGGGGAGACGCTCGACGTCACAGTGGACGGAGAAAAAATTATGTGGCTCTGCAACATCACCCACAACAATGATGGCGGCCATTTTAACCAACTCAAGACCTGTATGGGTCGATGAGAAAATTTTCCAAAGCTCTGCTACATCACCCACCTTCAAAATGATGGCAGCTGTACTCATTTTTACGGTTTTGTGTCATTCAGGCATATTATCGCGACGCGTTTCGAACTTTCCCAAGGTTCTCTTCAGGCGAATTGGAATGACAACTGTCTCTGTTCCCTCTGCAACTACAGAGTGCTTGAGGGCGTGGTCCCTCTGGACTTTATAGTGGTAGAGGGCGGGGTGCCCCTCCCACTACTAAATACCTTTCAGCACTGTATGGTGCTTCATAAATCGTTTTTTCACTATCAATAAATTTGTTTTTAATTTTAAAATTTAATAATCATATATACACACTCACAGACATCACACACAATCAAATCCAGACGAAGGGCAATCCAGAAGCTCAGAGGCGGTGGCACGGGCTTGGTTAGGGGAATGAAAAATCCAAGATCTAGGACCCTAAGGCCCCAGAAATGGTTATGCACTGGCCCACTTTCTACTGACCACTAATGGACACCCCAGGCCCAGAAAAGAAAGCGGCCACACCCTAGAGGAATACACATATAATTATTAAATAACAAAATGTAGGGCTAAATCGCCATGGGTTCGAATCAAGCGGGCTACGTTGCCGTGGTTTCCACCAACAAGGGTTTAATTTTATAAAAAAACGAATGGTAGGTTTTAGTTAGATGTGGTGAGGGGCTTATAACCCACGTCTGTCTGGACATGGGGAGACGCTCGACGTCACAGTGGACGGAGAAAAAATTATGTGGCTCTGCAACATCACCCACAACAATGATGGCGGCCATTTTAACCAACTCAAGACCTGTATGGGTCGATGAGAAAATTTTCCAAAGCTCTGCTACATCACCCACCTTCAAAATGATGGCAGCTGTACTCATTTTTACGGTTTTGTGTCATTCAGGCATATTATCGCGACGCGTTTCGAACTTTCCCAAGGTTCTCTTCAGGCGAATTGGAATGACAACTGTCTCTGTTCCCTCTGCAACTACAGAGTGCTTGAGGGCGTGGTCCCTCTGGACTTTATAGTGGTAGAGGGCGGGGTGCCCCTCCCACTACTAAATACCTTTCAGCACTGTATGGTGCTTCATAAATCGTTTTTTCACTATCAATAAATTTGTTTTTAATTTTAAAATTTAATAATCATATATACACACTCACAGACATCACACACAATCAAATCCAGACGAAGGGCAATCCAGAAGCTCAGAGGCGGTGGCACGGGCTTGGTTAGGGGAATGAAAAATCCAAGATCTAGGACCCTAAGGCCCCAGAAATGGTTATGCACTGGCCCACTTTCTACTGACCACTAATGGACACCCCAGGCCCAGAAAAGAAAGCGGCCACACCCTAGAGGAATACACATATAATTATTAAATAACAAAATGTAGGGCTAAATCGCCATGGGTTCGAATCAAGCGGGCTACGTTGCCGTGGTTTCCACCAACAAGGGTTTAATTTTATAAAAAAACGAATGGTAGGTTTTAGTTAGATGTGGTGAGGGGCTTATAACCCACGTCTGTCTGGACATGGGGAGACGCTCGACGTCACAGTGGACGGAGAAAAAATTATGTGGCTCTGCAACATCACCCACAACAATGATGGCGGCCATTTTAACCAACTCAAGACCTGTATGGGTCGATGAGAAAATTTTCCAAAGCTCTGCTACATCACCCACCTTCAAAATGATGGCAGCTGTACTCATTTTTACGGTTTTGTGTCATTCAGGCATATTATCGCGACGCGTTTCGAACTTTCCCAAGGTTCTCTTCAGGCGAATTGGAATGACAACTGTCTCTGTTCCCTCTGCAACTACAGAGTGCTTGAGGGCGTGGTCCCTCTGGACTTTATAGTGGTAGAGGGCGGGGTGCCCCTCCCACTACTAAATACCTTTCAGCACTGTATGGTGCTTCATAAATCGTTTTTTCACTATCAATAAATTTGTTTTTAATTTTAAAATTTAATAATCATATATACACACTCACAGACATCACACACAATCAAATCCAGACGAAGGGCAATCCAGAAGCTCAGAGGCGGTGGCACGGGCTTGGTTAGGGGAATGAAAAATCCAAGATCTAGGACCCTAAGGCCCCAGAAATGGTTATGCACTGGCCCACTTTCTACTGACCACTAATGGACACCCCAGGCCCAGAAAAGAAAGCGGCCACACCCTAGAGGAATACACATATAATTATTAAATAACAAAATGTAGGGCTAAATCGCCATGGGTTCGAATCAAGCGGGCTACGTTGCCGTGGTTTCCACCAACAAGGGTTTAATTTTATAAAAAAACGAATGGTAGGTTTTAGTTAGATGTGGTGAGGGGCTTATAACCCACGTCTGTCTGGACATGGGGAGACGCTCGACGTCACAGTGGACGGAGAAAAAATTATGTGGCTCTGCAACATCACCCACAACAATGATGGCGGCCATTTTAACCAACTCAAGACCTGTATGGGTCGATGAGAAAATTTTCCAAAGCTCTGCTACATCACCCACCTTCAAAATGATGGCAGCTGTACTCATTTTTACGGTTTTGTGTCATTCAGGCATATTATCGCGACGCGTTTCGAACTTTCCCAAGGTTCTCTTCAGGCGAATTGGAATGACAACTGTCTCTGTTCCCTCTGCAACTACAGAGTGCTTGAGGGCGTGGTCCCTCTGGACTTTATAGTGGTAGAGGGCGGGGTGCCCCTCCCACTACTAAATACCTTTCAGCACTGTATGGTGCTTCATAAATCGTTTTTTCACTATCAATAAATTTGTTTTTAATTTTAAAATTTAATAATCATATATACACACTCACAGACATCACACACAATCAAATCCAGACGAAGGGCAATCCAGAAGCTCAGAGGCGGTGGCACGGGCTTGGTTAGGGGAATGAAAAATCCAAGATCTAGGACCCTAAGGCCCCAGAAATGGTTATGCACTGGCCCACTTTCTACTGACCACTAATGGACACCCCAGGCCCAGAAAAGAAAGCGGCCACACCCTAGAGGAATACACATATAATTATTAAATAACAAAATGTAGGGCTAAATCGCCATGGGTTCGAATCAAGCGGGCTACGTTGCCGTGGTTTCCACCAACAAGGGTTTAATTTTATAAAAAAACGAATGGTAGGTTTTAGTTAGATGTGGTGAGGGGCTTATAACCCACGTCTGTCTGGACATGGGGAGACGCTCGACGTCACAGTGGACGGAGAAAAAATTATGTGGCTCTGCAACATCACCCACAACAATGATGGCGGCCATTTTAACCAACTCAAGACCTGTATGGGTCGATGAGAAAATTTTCCAAAGCTCTGCTACATCACCCACCTTCAAAATGATGGCAGCTGTACTCATTTTTACGGTTTTGTGTCATTCAGGCATATTATCGCGACGCGTTTCGAACTTTCCCAAGGTTCTCTTCAGGCGAATTGGAATGACAACTGTCTCTGTTCCCTCTGCAACTACAGAGTGCTTGAGGGCGTGGTCCCTCTGGACTTTATAGTGGTAGAGGGCGGGGTGCCCCTCCCACTACTAAATACCTTTCAGCACTGTATGGTGCTTCATAAATCGTTTTTTCACTATCAATAAATTTGTTTTTAATTTTAAAATTTAATAATCATATATACACACTCACAGACATCACACACAATCAAATCCAGACGAAGGGCAATCCAGAAGCTCAGAGGCGGTGGCACGGGCTTGGTTAGGGGAATGAAAAATCCAAGATCTAGGACCCTAAGGCCCCAGAAATGGTTATGCACTGGCCCACTTTCTACTGACCACTAATGGACACCCCAGGCCCAGAAAAGAAAGCGGCCACACCCTAGAGGAATACACATATAATTATTAAATAACAAAATGTAGGGCTAAATCGCCATGGGTTCGAATCAAGCGGGCTACGTTGCCGTGGTTTCCACCAACAAGGGTTTAATTTTATAAAAAAACGAATGGTAGGTTTTAGTTAGATGTGGTGAGGGGCTTATAACCCACGTCTGTCTGGACATGGGGAGACGCTCGACGTCACAGTGGACGGAGAAAAAATTATGTGGCTCTGCAACATCACCCACAACAATGATGGCGGCCATTTTAACCAACTCAAGACCTGTATGGGTCGATGAGAAAATTTTCCAAAGCTCTGCTACATCACCCACCTTCAAAATGATGGCAGCTGTACTCATTTTTACGGTTTTGTGTCATTCAGGCATATTATCGCGACGCGTTTCGAACTTTCCCAAGGTTCTCTTCAGGCGAATTGGAATGACAACTGTCTCTGTTCCCTCTGCAACTACAGAGTGCTTGAGGGCGTGGTCCCTCTGGACTTTATAGTGGTAGAGGGCGGGGTGCCCCTCCCACTACTAAATACCTTTCAGCACTGTATGGTGCTTCATAAATCGTTTTTTCACTATCAATAAATTTGTTTTTAATTTAAAAATTTAATAATCATATATACACACTCACAGACATCACACACAATCAAATCCAGACGAAGGGCAATCCAGAAGCTCAGAGGCGGTGGCACGGGCTTGGTTAGGGGAATGAAAAATCCAAGATCTAGGACCCTAAGGCCCCAGAAATGGTTATGCACTGGCCCACTTTCTACTGACCACTAATGGACACCCCAGGCCCAGAAAAGAAAGCGGCCACACCCTAGAGGAATACACATATAATTATTAAATAACAAAATGTAGGGCTAAATCGCCATGGGTTCGAATCAAGCGGGCTACGTTGCCGTGGTTTCCACCAACAAGGGTTTAATTTTATAAAAAAACGAATGGTAGGTTTTAGTTAGATGTGGTGAGGGGCTTATAACCCACGTCTGTCTGGACATGGGGAGACGCTCGACGTCACAGTGGACGGAGAAAAAATTATGTGGCTCTGCAACATCACCCACAACAATGATGGCGGCCATTTTAACCAACTCAAGACCTGTATGGGTCGATGAGAAAATTTTCCAAAGCTCTGCTACATCACCCACCTTCAAAATGATGGCAGCTGTACTCATTTTTACGGTTTTGTGTCATTCAGGCATATTATCGCGACGCGTTTCGAACTTTCCCAAGGTTCTCTTCAGGCGAATTGGAATGACAACTGTCTCTGTTCCCTCTGCAACTACAGAGTGCTTGAGGGCGTGGTCCCTCTGGACTTTATAGTGGTAGAGGGCGGGGTGCCCCTCCCACTACTAAATACCTTTCAGCACTGTATGGTGCTTCATAAATCGTTTTTTCACTATCAATAAATTTGTTTTTAATTTTAAAATTTAATAATCATATATACACACTCACAGACATCACACACAATCAAATCCAGACGAAGGGCAATCCAGAAGCTCAGAGGCGGTGGCACGGGCTTGGTTAGGGGAATGAAAAATCCAAGATCTAGGACCCTAAGGCCCCAGAAATGGTTATGCACTGGCCCACTTTCTACTGACCACTAATGGACACCCCAGGCCCAGAAAAGAAAGCGGCCACACCCTAGAGGAATACACATATAATTATTAAATAACAAAATGTAGGGCTAAATCGCCATGGGTTCGAATCAAGCGGGCTACGTTGCCGTGGTTTCCACCAACAAGGGTTTAATTTTATAAAAAAACGAATGGTAGGTTTTAGTTAGATGTGGTGAGGGGCTTATAACCCACGTCTGTCTGGACATGGGGAGACGCTCGACGTCACAGTGGACGGAGAAAAAATTATGTGGCTCTGCAACATCACCCACAACAATGATGGCGGCCATTTTAACCAACTCAAGACCTGTATGGGTCGATGAGAAAATTTTCCAAAGCTCTGCTACATCACCCACCTTCAAAATGATGGCAGCTGTACTCATTTTTACGGTTTTGTGTCATTCAGGCATATTATCGCGACGCGTTTCGAACTTTCCCAAGGTTCTCTTCAGGCGAATTGGAATGACAACTGTCTCTGTTCCCTCTGCAACTACAGAGTGCTTGAGGGCGTGGTCCCTCTGGACTTTATAGTGGTAGAGGGCGGGGTGCCCCTCCCACTACTAAATACCTTTCAGCACTGTATGGTGCTTCATAAATCGTTTTTTCACTATCAATAAATTTGTTTTTAATTTTAAAATTTAATAATCATATATACACACTCACAGACATCACACACAATCAAATCCAGACGAAGGGCAATCCAGAAGCTCAGAGGCGGTGGCACGGGCTTGGTTAGGGGAATGAAAAATCCAAGATCTAGGACCCTAAGGCCCCAGAAATGGTTATGCACTGGCCCACTTTCTACTGACCACTAATGGACACCCCAGGCCCAGAAAAGAAAGCGGCCACACCCTAGAGGAATACACATATAATTATTAAATAACAAAATGTAGGGCTAAATCGCCATGGGTTCGAATCAAGCGGGCTACGTTGCCGTGGTTTCCACCAACAAGGGTTTAATTTTATAAAAAAACGAATGGTAGGTTTTAGTTAGATGTGGTGAGGGGCTTATAACCCACGTCTGTCTGGACATGGGGAGACGCTCGACGTCACAGTGGACGGAGAAAAAATTATGTGGCTCTGCAACATCACCCACAACAATGATGGCGGCCATTTTAACCAACTCAAGACCTGTATGGGTCGATGAGAAAATTTTCCAAAGCTCTGCTACATCACCCACCTTCAAAATGATGGCAGCTGTACTCATTTTTACGGTTTTGTGTCATTCAGGCATATTATCGCGACGCGTTTCGAACTTTCCCAAGGTTCTCTTCAGGCGAATTGGAATGACAACTGTCTCTGTTCCCTCTGCAACTACAGAGTGCTTGAGGGCGTGGTCCCTCTGGACTTTATAGTGGTAGAGGGCGGGGTGCCCCTCCCACTACTAAATACCTTTCAGCACTGTATGGTGCTTCATAAATCGTTTTTTCACTATCAATAAATTTGTTTTTAATTTTAAAATTTAATAATCATATATACACACTCACAGACATCACACACAATCAAATCCAGACGAAGGGCAATCCAGAAGCTCAGAGGCGGTGGCACGGGCTTGGTTAGGGGAATGAAAAATCCAAGATCTAGGACCCTAAGGCCCCAGAAATGGTTATGCACTGGCCCACTTTCTACTGACCACTAATGGACACCCCAGGCCCAGAAAAGAAAGCGGCCACACCCTAGAGGAATACACATATAATTATTAAATAACAAAATGTAGGGCTAAATCGCCATGGGTTCGAATCAAGCGGGCTACGTTGCCGTGGTTTCCACCAACAAGGGTTTAATTTTATAAAAAAACGAATGGTAGGTTTTAGTTAGATGTGGTGAGGGGCTTATAACCCACGTCTGTCTGGACATGGGGAGACGCTCGACGTCACAGTGGACGGAGAAAAAATTATGTGGCTCTGCAACATCACCCACAACAATGATGGCGGCCATTTTAACCAACTCAAGACCTGTATGGGTCGATGAGAAAATTTTCCAAAGCTCTGCTACATCACCCACCTTCAAAATGATGGCAGCTGTACTCATTTTTACGGTTTTGTGTCATTCAGGCATATTATCGCGACGCGTTTCGAACTTTCCCAAGGTTCTCTTCAGGCGAATTGGAATGACAACTGTCTCTGTTCCCTCTGCAACTACAGAGTGCTTGAGGGCGTGGTCCCTCTGGACTTTATAGTGGTAGAGGGCGGGGTGCCCCTCCCACTACTAAATACCTTTCAGCACTGTATGGTGCTTCATAAATCGTTTTTTCACTATCAATAAATTTGTTTTTAATTTTAAAATTTAATAATCATATATACACACTCACAGACATCACACACAATCAAATCCAGACGAAGGGCAATCCAGAAGCTCAGAGGCGGTGGCACGGGCTTGGTTAGGGGAATGAAAAATCCAAGATCTAGGACCCTAAGGCCCCAGAAATGGTTATGCACTGGCCCACTTTCTACTGACCACTAATGGACACCCCAGGCCCAGAAAAGAAAGCGGCCACACCCTAGAGGAATACACATATAATTATTAAATAACAAAATGTAGGGCTAAATCGCCATGGGTTCGAATCAAGCGGGCTACGTTGCCGTGGTTTCCACCAACAAGGGTTTAATTTTATAAAAAAAACGAATGGTAGGTTTTAGTTAGATGTGGTGAGGGGCTTATAACCCACGTCTGTCTGGACATGGGGAGACGCTCGACGTCACAGTGGACGGAGAAAAAATTATGTGGCTCTGCAACATCACCCACAACAATGATGGCGGCCATTTTAACCAACTCAAGACCTGTATGGGTCGATGAGAAAATTTTCCAAAGCTCTGCTACATCACCCACCTTCAAAATGATGGCAGCTGTACTCATTTTTACGGTTTTGTGTCATTCAGGCATATTATCGCGACGCGTTTCGAACTTTCCCAAGGTTCTCTTCAGGCGAATTGGAATGACAACTGTCTCTGTTCCCTCTGCAACTACAGAGTGCTTGAGGGCGTGGTCCCTCTGGACTTTATAGTGGTAGAGGGCGGGGTGCCCCTCCCACTACTAAATACCTTTCAGCACTGTATGGTGCTTCATAAATCGTTTTTTCACTATCAATAAATTTGTTTTTAATTTTAAAATTTAATAATCATATATACACACTCACAGACATCACACACAATCAAATCCAGACGAAGGGCAATCCAGAAGCTCAGAGGCGGTGGCACGGGCTTGGTTAGGGGAATGAAAAATCCAAGATCTAGGACCCTAAGGCCCCAGAAATGGTTATGCACTGGCCCACTTTCTACTGACCACTAATGGACACCCCAGGCCCAGAAAAGAAAGCGGCCACACCCTAGAGGAATACACATATAATTATTAAATAACAAAATGTAGGGCTAAATCGCCATGGGTTCGAATCAAGCGGGCTACGTTGCCGTGGTTTCCACCAACAAGGGTTTAATTTTATAAAAAAACGAATGGTAGGTTTTAGTTAGATGTGGTGAGGGGCTTATAACCCACGTCTGTCTGGACATGGGGAGACGCTCGACGTCACAGTGGACGGAGAAAAAATTATGTGGCTCTGCAACATCACCCACAACAATGATGGCGGCCATTTTAACCAACTCAAGACCTGTATGGGTCGATGAGAAAATTTTCCAAAGCTCTGCTACATCACCCACCTTCAAAATGATGGCAGCTGTACTCATTTTTACGGTTTTGTGTCATTCAGGCATATTATCGCGACGCGTTTCGAACTTTCCCAAGGTTCTCTTCAGGCGAATTGGAATGACAACTGTCTCTGTTCCCTCTGCAACTACAGAGTGCTTGAGGGCGTGGTCCCTCTGGACTTTATAGTGGTAGAGGGCGGGGTGCCCCTCCCACTACTAAATACCTTTCAGCACTGTATGGTGCTTCATAAATCGTTTTTTCACTATCAATAAATTTGTTTTTAATTTTAAAATTTAATAATCATATATACACACTCACAGACATCACACACAATCAAATCCAGACGAAGGGCAATCCAGAAGCTCAGAGGCGGTGGCACGGGCTTGGTTAGGGGAATGAAAAATCCAAGATCTAGGACCCTAAGGCCCCAGAAATGGTTATGCACTGGCCCACTTTCTACTGACCACTAATGGACACCCCAGGCCCAGAAAAGAAAGCGGCCACACCCTAGAGGAATACACATATAATTATTAAATAACAAAATGTAGGGCTAAATCGCCATGGGTTCGAATCAAGCGGGCTACGTTGCCGTGGTTTCCACCAACAAGGGTTTAATTTTATAAAAAAACGAATGGTAGGTTTTAGTTAGATGTGGTGAGGGGCTTATAACCCACGTCTGTCTGGACATGGGGAGACGCTCGACGTCACAGTGGACGGAGAAAAAATTATGTGGCTCTGCAACATCACCCACAACAATGATGGCGGCCATTTTAACCAACTCAAGACCTGTATGGGTCGATGAGAAAATTTTCCAAAGCTCTGCTACATCACCCACCTTCAAAATGATGGCAGCTGTACTCATTTTTACGGTTTTGTGTCATTCAGGCATATTATCGCGACGCGTTTCGAACTTTCCCAAGGTTCTCTTCAGGCGAATTGGAATGACAACTGTCTCTGTTCCCTCTGCAACTACAGAGTGCTTGAGGGCGTGGTCCCTCTGGACTTTATAGTGGTAGAGGGCGGGGTGCCCCTCCCACTACTAAATACCTTTCAGCACTGTATGGTGCTTCATAAATCGTTTTTTCACTATCAATAAATTTGTTTTTAATTTTAAAATTTAATAATCATATATACACACTCACAGACATCACACACAATCAAATCCAGACGAAGGGCAATCCAGAAGCTCAGAGGCGGTGGCACGGGCTTGGTTAGGGGAATGAAAAATCCAAGATCTAGGACCCTAAGGCCCCAGAAATGGTTATGCACTGGCCCACTTTCTACTGACCACTAATGGACACCCCAGGCCCAGAAAAGAAAGCGGCCACACCCTAGAGGAATACACATATAATTATTAAATAACAAAATGTAGGGCTAAATCGCCATGGGTTCGAATCAAGCGGGCTACGTTGCCGTGGTTTCCACCAACAAGGGTTTAATTTTATAAAAAAACGAATGGTAGGTTTTAGTTAGATGTGGTGAGGGGCTTATAACCCACGTCTGTCTGGACATGGGGAGACGCTCGACGTCACAGTGGACGGAGAAAAAATTATGTGGCTCTGCAACATCACCCACAACAATGATGGCGGCCATTTTAACCAACTCAAGACCTGTATGGGTCGATGAGAAAATTTTCCAAAGCTCTGCTACATCACCCACCTTCAAAATGATGGCAGCTGTACTCATTTTTACGGTTTTGTGTCATTCAGGCATATTATCGCGACGCGTTTCGAACTTTCCCAAGGTTCTCTTCAGGCGAATTGGAATGACAACTGTCTCTGTTCCCTCTGCAACTACAGAGTGCTTGAGGGCGTGGTCCCTCTGGACTTTATAGTGGTAGAGGGCGGGGTGCCCCTCCCACTACTAAATACCTTTCAGCACTGTATGGTGCTTCATAAATCGTTTTTTCACTATCAATAAATTTGTTTTTAATTTTAAAATTTAATAATCATATATACACACTCACAGACATCACACACAATCAAATCCAGACGAAGGGCAATCCAGAAGCTCAGAGGCGGTGGCACGGGCTTGGTTAGGGGAATGAAAAATCCAAGATCTAGGACCCTAAGGCCCCAGAAATGGTTATGCACTGGCCCACTTTCTACTGACCACTAATGGACACCCCAGGCCCAGAAAAGAAAGCGGCCACACCCTAGAGGAATACACATATAATTATTAAATAACAAAATGTAGGGCTAAATCGCCATGGGTTCGAATCAAGCGGGCTACGTTGCCGTGGTTTCCACCAACAAGGGTTTAATTTTATAAAAAAACGAATGGTAGGTTTTAGTTAGATGTGGTGAGGGGCTTATAACCCACGTCTGTCTGGACATGGGGAGACGCTCGACGTCACAGTGGACGGAGAAAAAATTATGTGGCTCTGCAACATCACCCACAACAATGATGGCGGCCATTTTAACCAACTCAAGACCTGTATGGGTCGATGAGAAAATTTTCCAAAGCTCTGCTACATCACCCACCTTCAAAATGATGGCAGCTGTACTCATTTTTACGGTTTTGTGTCATTCAGGCATATTATCGCGACGCGTTTCGAACTTTCCCAAGGTTCTCTTCAGGCGAATTGGAATGACAACTGTCTCTGTTCCCTCTGCAACTACAGAGTGCTTGAGGGCGTGGTCCCTCTGGACTTTATAGTGGTAGAGGGCGGGGTGCCCCTCCCACTACTAAATACCTTTCAGCACTGTATGGTGCTTCATAAATCGTTTTTTCACTATCAATAAATTTGTTTTTAATTTTAAAATTTAATAATCATATATACACACTCACAGACATCACACACAATCAAATCCAGACGAAGGGCAATCCAGAAGCTCAGAGGCGGTGGCACGGGCTTGGTTAGGGGAATGAAAAATCCAAGATCTAGGACCCTAAGGCCCCAGAAATGGTTATGCACTGGCCCACTTTCTACTGACCACTAATGGACACCCCAGGCCCAGAAAAGAAAGCGGCCACACCCTAGAGGAATACACATATAATTATTAAATAACAAAATGTAGGGCTAAATCGCCATGGGTTCGAATCAAGCGGGCTACGTTGCCGTGGTTTCCACCAACAAGGGTTTAATTTTATAAAAAAACGAATGGTAGGTTTTAGTTAGATGTGGTGAGGGGCTTATAACCCACGTCTGTCTGGACATGGGGAGACGCTCGACGTCACAGTGGACGGAGAAAAAATTATGTGGCTCTGCAACATCACCCACAACAATGATGGCGGCCATTTTAACCAACTCAAGACCTGTATGGGTCGATGAGAAAATTTTCCAAAGCTCTGCTACATCACCCACCTTCAAAATGATGGCAGCTGTACTCATTTTTACGGTTTTGTGTCATTCAGGCATATTATCGCGACGCGTTTCGAACTTTCCCAAGGTTCTCTTCAGGCGAATTGGAATGACAACTGTCTCTGTTCCCTCTGCAACTACAGAGTGCTTGAGGGCGTGGTCCCTCTGGACTTTATAGTGGTAGAGGGCGGGGTGCCCCTCCCACTACTAAATACCTTTCAGCACTGTATGGTGCTTCATAAATCGTTTTTTCACTATCAATAAATTTGTTTTTAATTTTAAAATTTAATAATCATATATACACACTCACAGACATCACACACAATCAAATCCAGACGAAGGGCAATCCAGAAGCTCAGAGGCGGTGGCACGGGCTTGGTTAGGGGAATGAAAAATCCAAGATCTAGGACCCTAAGGCCCCAGAAATGGTTATGCACTGGCCCACTTTCTACTGACCACTAATGGACACCCCAGGCCCAGAAAAGAAAGCGGCCACACCCTAGAGGAATACACATATAATTATTAAATAACAAAATGTAGGGCTAAATCGCCATGGGTTCGAATCAAGCGGGCTACGTTGCCGTGGTTTCCACCAACAAGGGTTTAATTTTATAAAAAAACGAATGGTAGGTTTTAGTTAGATGTGGTGAGGGGCTTATAACCCACGTCTGTCTGGACATGGGGAGACGCTCGACGTCACAGTGGACGGAGAAAAAATTATGTGGCTCTGCAACATCACCCACAACAATGATGGCGGCCATTTTAACCAACTCAAGACCTGTATGGGTCGATGAGAAAATTTTCCAAAGCTCTGCTACATCACCCACCTTCAAAATGATGGCAGCTGTACTCATTTTTACGGTTTTGTGTCATTCAGGCATATTATCGCGACGCGTTTCGAACTTTCCCAAGGTTCTCTTCAGGCGAATTGGAATGACAACTGTCTCTGTTCCCTCTGCAACTACAGAGTGCTTGAGGGCGTGGTCCCTCTGGACTTTATAGTGGTAGAGGGCGGGGTGCCCCTCCCACTACTAAATACCTTTCAGCACTGTATGGTGCTTCATAAATCGTTTTTTCACTATCAATAAATTTGTTTTTAATTTTAAAATTTAATAATCATATATACACACTCACAGACATCACACACAATCAAATCCAGACGAAGGGCAATCCAGAAGCTCAGAGGCGGTGGCACGGGCTTGGTTAGGGGAATGAAAAATCCAAGATCTAGGACCCTAAGGCCCCAGAAATGGTTATGCACTGGCCCACTTTCTACTGACCACTAATGGACACCCCAGGCCCAGAAAAGAAAGCGGCCACACCCTAGAGGAATACACATATAATTATTAAATAACAAAATGTAGGGCTAAATCGCCATGGGTTCGAATCAAGCGGGCTACGTTGCCGTGGTTTCCACCAACAAGGGTTTAATTTTATAAAAAAACGAATGGTAGGTTTTAGTTAGATGTGGTGAGGGGCTTATAACCCACGTCTGTCTGGACATGGGGAGACGCTCGACGTCACAGTGGACGGAGAAAAAATTATGTGGCTCTGCAACATCACCCACAACAATGATGGCGGCCATTTTAACCAACTCAAGACCTGTATGGGTCGATGAGAAAATTTTCCAAAGCTCTGCTACATCACCCACCTTCAAAATGATGGCAGCTGTACTCATTTTTACGGTTTTGTGTCATTCAGGCATATTATCGCGACGCGTTTCGAACTTTCCCAAGGTTCTCTTCAGGCGAATTGGAATGACAACTGTCTCTGTTCCCTCTGCAACTACAGAGTGCTTGAGGGCGTGGTCCCTCTGGACTTTATAGTGGTAGAGGGCGGGGTGCCCCTCCCACTACTAAATACCTTTCAGCACTGTATGGTGCTTCATAAATCGTTTTTTCACTATCAATAAATTTGTTTTTAATTTTAAAATTTAATAATCATATATACACACTCACAGACATCACACACAATCAAATCCAGACGAAGGGCAATCCAGAAGCTCAGAGGCGGTGGCACGGGCTTGGTTAGGGGAATGAAAAATCCAAGATCTAGGACCCTAAGGCCCCAGAAATGGTTATGCACTGGCCCACTTTCTACTGACCACTAATGGACACCCCAGGCCCAGAAAAGAAAGCGGCCACACCCTAGAGGAATACACATATAATTATTAAATAACAAAATGTAGGGCTAAATCGCCATGGGTTCGAATCAAGCGGGCTACGTTGCCGTGGTTTCCACCAACAAGGGTTTAATTTTATAAAAAAACGAATGGTAGGTTTTAGTTAGATGTGGTGAGGGGCTTATAACCCACGTCTGTCTGGACATGGGGAGACGCTCGACGTCACAGTGGACGGAGAAAAAATTATGTGGCTCTGCAACATCACCCACAACAATGATGGCGGCCATTTTAACCAACTCAAGACCTGTATGGGTCGATGAGAAAATTTTCCAAAGCTCTGCTACATCACCCACCTTCAAAATGATGGCAGCTGTACTCATTTTTACGGTTTTGTGTCATTCAGGCATATTATCGCGACGCGTTTCGAACTTTCCCAAGGTTCTCTTCAGGCGAATTGGAATGACAACTGTCTCTGTTCCCTCTGCAACTACAGAGTGCTTGAGGGCGTGGTCCCTCTGGACTTTATAGTGGTAGAGGGCGGGGTGCCCCTCCCACTACTAAATACCTTTCAGCACTGTATGGTGCTTCATAAATCGTTTTTTCACTATCAATAAATTTGTTTTTAATTTTAAAATTTAATAATCATATATACACACTCACAGACATCACACACAATCAAATCCAGACGAAGGGCAATCCAGAAGCTCAGAGGCGGTGGCACGGGCTTGGTTAGGGGAATGAAAAATCCAAGATCTAGGACCCTAAGGCCCCAGAAATGGTTATGCACTGGCCCACTTTCTACTGACCACTAATGGACACCCCAGGCCCAGAAAAGAAAGCGGCCACACCCTAGAGGAATACACATATAATTATTAAATAACAAAATGTAGGGCTAAATCGCCATGGGTTCGAATCAAGCGGGCTACGTTGCCGTGGTTTCCACCAACAAGGGTTTAATTTTATAAAAAAACGAATGGTAGGTTTTAGTTAGATGTGGTGAGGGGCTTATAACCCACGTCTGTCTGGACATGGGGAGACGCTCGACGTCACAGTGGACGGAGAAAAAATTATGTGGCTCTGCAACATCACCCACAACAATGATGGCGGCCATTTTAACCAACTCAAGACCTGTATGGGTCGATGAGAAAATTTTCCAAAGCTCTGCTACATCACCCACCTTCAAAATGATGGCAGCTGTACTCATTTTTACGGTTTTGTGTCATTCAGGCATATTATCGCGACGCGTTTCGAACTTTCCCAAGGTTCTCTTCAGGCGAATTGGAATGACAACTGTCTCTGTTCCCTCTGCAACTACAGAGTGCTTGAGGGCGTGGTCCCTCTGGACTTTATAGTGGTAGAGGGCGGGGTGCCCCTCCCACTACTAAATACCTTTCAGCACTGTATGGTGCTTCATAAATCGTTTTTTCACTATCAATAAATTTGTTTTTAATTTTAAAATTTAATAATCATATATACACACTCACAGACATCACACACAATCAAATCCAGACGAAGGGCAATCCAGAAGCTCAGAGGCGGTGGCACGGGCTTGGTTAGGGGAATGAAAAATCCAAGATCTAGGACCCTAAGGCCCCAGAAATGGTTATGCACTGGCCCACTTTCTACTGACCACTAATGGACACCCCAGGCCCAGAAAAGAAAGCGGCCACACCCTAGAGGAATACACATATAATTATTAAATAACAAAATGTAGGGCTAAATCGCCATGGGTTCGAATCAAGCGGGCTACGTTGCCGTGGTTTCCACCAACAAGGGTTTAATTTTATAAAAAAACGAATGGTAGGTTTTAGTTAGATGTGGTGAGGGGCTTATAACCCACGTCTGTCTGGACATGGGGAGACGCTCGACGTCACAGTGGACGGAGAAAAAATTATGTGGCTCTGCAACATCACCCACAACAATGATGGCGGCCATTTTAACCAACTCAAGACCTGTATGGGTCGATGAGAAAATTTTCCAAAGCTCTGCTACATCACCCACCTTCAAAATGATGGCAGCTGTACTCATTTTTACGGTTTTGTGTCATTCAGGCATATTATCGCGACGCGTTTCGAACTTTCCCAAGGTTCTCTTCAGGCGAATTGGAATGACAACTGTCTCTGTTCCCTCTGCAACTACAGAGTGCTTGAGGGCGTGGTCCCTCTGGACTTTATAGTGGTAGAGGGCGGGGTGCCCCTCCCACTACTAAATACCTTTCAGCACTGTATGGTGCTTCATAAATCGTTTTTTCACTATCAATAAATTTGTTTTTAATTTTAAAATTTAATAATCATATATACACACTCACAGACATCACACACAATCAAATCCAGACGAAGGGCAATCCAGAAGCTCAGAGGCGGTGGCACGGGCTTGGTTAGGGGAATGAAAAATCCAAGATCTAGGACCCTAAGGCCCCAGAAATGGTTATGCACTGGCCCACTTTCTACTGACCACTAATGGACACCCCAGGCCCAGAAAAGAAAGCGGCCACACCCTAGAGGAATACACATATAATTATTAAATAACAAAATGTAGGGCTAAATCGCCATGGGTTCGAATCAAGCGGGCTACGTTGCCGTGGTTTCCACCAACAAGGGTTTAATTTTATAAAAAAACGAATGGTAGGTTTTAGTTAGATGTGGTGAGGGGCTTATAACCCACGTCTGTCTGGACATGGGGAGACGCTCGACGTCACAGTGGACGGAGAAAAAATTATGTGGCTCTGCAACATCACCCACAACAATGATGGCGGCCATTTTAACCAACTCAAGACCTGTATGGGTCGATGAGAAAATTTTCCAAAGCTCTGCTACATCACCCACCTTCAAAATGATGGCAGCTGTACTCATTTTTACGGTTTTGTGTCATTCAGGCATATTATCGCGACGCGTTTCGAACTTTCCCAAGGTTCTCTTCAGGCGAATTGGAATGACAACTGTCTCTGTTCCCTCTGCAACTACAGAGTGCTTGAGGGCGTGGTCCCTCTGGACTTTATAGTGGTAGAGGGCGGGGTGCCCCTCCCACTACTAAATACCTTTCAGCACTGTATGGTGCTTCATAAATCGTTTTTTCACTATCAATAAATTTGTTTTTAATTTTAAAATTTAATAATCATATATACACACTCACAGACATCACACACAATCAAATCCAGACGAAGGGCAATCCAGAAGCTCAGAGGCGGTGGCACGGGCTTGGTTAGGGGAATGAAAAATCCAAGATCTAGGACCCTAAGGCCCCAGAAATGGTTATGCACTGGCCCACTTTCTACTGACCACTAATGGACACCCCAGGCCCAGAAAAGAAAGAGGCCACACCCTAGAGGAATACACATATAATTATTAAATAACAAAATGTAGGGCTAAATCGCCATGGGTTCGAATCAAGCGGGCTACGTTGCCGTGGTTTCCACCAACAAGGGTTTAATTTTATAAAAAAACGAATGGTAGGTTTTAGTTAGATGTGGTGAGGGGCTTATAACCCACGTCTGTCTGGACATGGGGAGACGCTCGACGTCACAGTGGACGGAGAAAAAATTATGTGGCTCTGCAACATCACCCACAACAATGATGGCGGCCATTTTAACCAACTCAAGACCTGTATGGGTCGATGAGAAAATTTTCCAAAGCTCTGCTACATCACCCACCTTCAAAATGATGGCAGCTGTACTCATTTTTACGGTTTTGTGTCATTCAGGCATATTATCGCGACGCGTTTCGAACTTTCCCAAGGTTCTCTTCAGGCGAATTGGAATGACAACTGTCTCTGTTCCCTCTGCAACTACAGAGTGCTTGAGGGCGTGGTCCCTCTGGACTTTATAGTGGTAGAGGGCGGGGTGCCCCTCCCACTACTAAATACCTTTCAGCACTGTATGGTGCTTCATAAATCGTTTTTTCACTATCAATAAATTTGTTTTTAATTTTAAAATTTAATAATCATATATACACACTCACAGACATCACACACAATCAAATCCAGACGAAGGGCAATCCAGAAGCTCAGAGGCGGTGGCACGGGCTTGGTTAGGGGAATGAAAAATCCAAGATCTAGGACCCTAAGGCCCCAGAAATGGTTATGCACTGGCCCACTTTCTACTGACCACTAATGGACACCCCAGGCCCAGAAAAGAAAGCGGCCACACCCTAGAGGAATACACATATAATTATTAAATAACAAAATGTAGGGCTAAATCGCCATGGGTTCGAATCAAGCGGGCTACGTTGCCGTGGTTTCCACCAACAAGGGTTTAATTTTATAAAAAAACGAATGGTAGGTTTTAGTTAGATGTGGTGAGGGGCTTATAACCCACGTCTGTCTGGACATGGGGAGACGCTCGACGTCACAGTGGACGGAGAAAAAATTATGTGGCTCTGCAACATCACCCACAACAATGATGGCGGCCATTTTAACCAACTCAAGACCTGTATGGGTCGATGAGAAAATTTTCCAAAGCTCTGCTACATCACCCACCTTCAAAATGATGGCAGCTGTACTCATTTTTACGGTTTTGTGTCATTCAGGCATATTATCGCGACGCGTTTCGAACTTTCCCAAGGTTCTCTTCAGGCGAATTGGAATGACAACTGTCTCTGTTCCCTCTGCAACTACAGAGTGCTTGAGGGCGTGGTCCCTCTGGACTTTATAGTGGTAGAGGGCGGGGTGCCCCTCCCACTACTAAATACCTTTCAGCACTGTATGGTGCTTCATAAATCGTTTTTTCACTATCAATAAATTTGTTTTTAATTTTAAAATTTAATAATCATATATACACACTCACAGACATCACACACAATCAAATCCAGACGAAGGGCAATCCAGAAGCTCAGAGGCGGTGGCACGGGCTTGGTTAGGGGAATGAAAAATCCAAGATCTAGGACCCTAAGGCCCCAGAAATGGTTATGCACTGGCCCACTTTCTACTGACCACTAATGGACACCCCAGGCCCAGAAAAGAAAGCGGCCACACCCTAGAGGAATACACATATAATTATTAAATAACAAAATGTAGGGCTAAATCGCCATGGGTTCGAATCAAGCGGGCTACGTTGCCGTGGTTTCCACCAACAAGGGTTTAATTTTATAAAAAAACGAATGGTAGGTTTTAGTTAGATGTGGTGAGGGGCTTATAACCCACGTCTGTCTGGACATGGGGAGACGCTCGACGTCACAGTGGACGGAGAAAAAATTATGTGGCTCTGCAACATCACCCACAACAATGATGGCGGCCATTTTAACCAACTCAAGACCTGTATGGGTCGATGAGAAAATTTTCCAAAGCTCTGCTACATCACCCACCTTCAAAATGATGGCAGCTGTACTCATTTTTACGGTTTTGTGTCATTCAGGCATATTATCGCGACGCGTTTCGAACTTTCCCAAGGTTCTCTTCAGGCGAATTGGAATGACAACTGTCTCTGTTCCCTCTGCAACTACAGAGTGCTTGAGGGCGTGGTCCCTCTGGACTTTATAGTGGTAGAGGGCGGGGTGCCCCTCCCACTACTAAATACCTTTCAGCACTGTATGGTGCTTCATAAATCGTTTTTTCACTATCAATAAATTTGTTTTTAATTTTAAAATTTAATAATCATATATACACACTCACAGACATCACACACAATCAAATCCAGACGAAGGGCAATCCAGAAGCTCAGAGGCGGTGGCACGGGCTTGGTTAGGGGAATGAAAAATCCAAGATCTAGGACCCTAAGGCCCCAGAAATGGTTATGCACTGGCCCACTTTCTACTGACCACTAATGGACACCCCAGGCCCAGAAAAGAAAGCGGCCACACCCTAGAGGAATACACATATAATTATTAAATAACAAAATGTAGGGCTAAATCGCCATGGGTTCGAATCAAGCGGGCTACGTTGCCGTGGTTTCCACCAACAAGGGTTTAATTTTATAAAAAAACGAATGGTAGGTTTTAGTTAGATGTGGTGAGGGGCTTATAACCCACGTCTGTCTGGACATGGGGAGACGCTCGACGTCACAGTGGACGGAGAAAAAATTATGTGGCTCTGCAACATCACCCACAACAATGATGGCGGCCATTTTAACCAACTCAAGACCTGTATGGGTCGATGAGAAAATTTTCCAAAGCTCTGCTACATCACCCACCTTCAAAATGATGGCAGCTGTACTCATTTTTACGGTTTTGTGTCATTCAGGCATATTATCGCGACGCGTTTCGAACTTTCCCAAGGTTCTCTTCAGGCGAATTGGAATGACAACTGTCTCTGTTCCCTCTGCAACTACAGAGTGCTTGAGGGCGTGGTCCCTCTGGACTTTATAGTGGTAGAGGGCGGGGTGCCCCTCCCACTACTAAATACCTTTCAGCACTGTATGGTGCTTCATAAATCGTTTTTTCACTATCAATAAATTTGTTTTTAATTTTAAAATTTAATAATCATATATACACACTCACAGACATCACACACAATCAAATCCAGACGAAGGGCAATCCAGAAGCTCAGAGGCGGTGGCACGGGCTTGGTTAGGGGAATGAAAAATCCAAGATCTAGGACCCTAAGGCCCCAGAAATGGTTATGCACTGGCCCACTTTCTACTGACCACTAATGGACACCCCAGGCCCAGAAAAGAAAGCGGCCACACCCTAGAGGAATACACATATAATTATTAAATAACAAAATGTAGGGCTAAATCGCCATGGGTTCGAATCAAGCGGGCTACGTTGCCGTGGTTTCCACCAACAAGGGTTTAATTTTATAAAAAAACGAATGGTAGGTTTTAGTTAGATGTGGTGAGGGGCTTATAACCCACGTCTGTCTGGACATGGGGAGACGCTCGACGTCACAGTGGACGGAGAAAAAATTATGTGGCTCTGCAACATCACCCACAACAATGATGGCGGCCATTTTAACCAACTCAAGACCTGTATGGGTCGATGAGAAAATTTTCCAAAGCTCTGCTACATCACCCACCTTCAAAATGATGGCAGCTGTACTCATTTTTACGGTTTTGTGTCATTCAGGCATATTATCGCGACGCGTTTCGAACTTTCCCAAGGTTCTCTTCAGGCGAATTGGAATGACAACTGTCTCTGTTCCCTCTGCAACTACAGAGTGCTTGAGGGCGTGGTCCCTCTGGACTTTATAGTGGTAGAGGGCGGGGTGCCCCTCCCACTACTAAATACCTTTCAGCACTGTATGGTGCTTCATAAATCGTTTTTTCACTATCAATAAATTTGTTTTTAATTTTAAAATTTAATAATCATATATACACACTCACAGACATCACACACAATCAAATCCAGACGAAGGGCAATCCAGAAGCTCAGAGGCGGTGGCACGGGCTTGGTTAGGGGAATGAAAAATCCAAGATCTAGGACCCTAAGGCCCCAGAAATGGTTATGCACTGGCCCACTTTCTACTGACCACTAATGGACACCCCAGGCCCAGAAAAGAAAGCGGCCACACCCTAGAGGAATACACATATAATTATTAAATAACAAAATGTAGGGCTAAATCGCCATGGGTTCGAATCAAGCGGGCTACGTTGCCGTGGTTTCCACCAACAAGGGTTTAATTTTATAAAAAAACGAATGGTAGGTTTTAGTTAGATGTGGTGAGGGGCTTATAACCCACGTCTGTCTGGACATGGGGTTAGGGTTAGGGTTAGGGTTAGGGTTAGGGTTAGGGT
The DNA here is from genome assembly GCA_021554675.1 of Leuciscus idus. Taxonomy (NCBI): domain Eukaryota; kingdom Metazoa; phylum Chordata; class Actinopteri; order Cypriniformes; family Leuciscidae; genus Leuciscus; species Leuciscus idus. Next base: position 25,104 of record JAJAVR010000061.1, read on the forward strand.
TAGGGGAATGAAAAATCCAAGATCTAGGACCCTGAGGCCCCAGAAATGGCTATGCACTGGCCTACTTTCTACTGACCACTAAAGGAAACCCCAGGCCCAAAAAGGAGAGCGGTCCTGACATAGAGAGACATATATAATTATAAAATAATAAAATATAGGGCTACAATCGCCAGGGTTCAAATCAAACGGGCTATACTGCCGTGGTTTATACCAACAAGGGTTTAATTTAATAAAAAAACTTATGGTAGGTTTTAGTCAGATGTGGAGAGGGGCATATAACTCACGTCTGTATGGACATGAGGAGACGCTCGACGTCACAGTGGACGGAGAAAAAATTATATGTGGCTCTGCAACATCACCCACAACAATGATGGCGGCCATTTTAACCAACTCGACGCCTGTATGGGCTGAAGAGAAAATTTTCCAAAGCTCTGCTACATCACCCACCTTCAAAATGATGGCAGCTGTACTCATTTTTACGGTTTTGTGTCATTCAGGCATATTCTCGCGACGCGTTTCGAACTTTCCCAAGGTTCTCATCAGGCGAATTGAAATGACAACTGTCTCTGTTCCCTCTGCAACTACAGAGTGCTTGAGGGCGTGGTCCCTCCGGACTTTATAGTGGTAGAGGGCGGGGCGCCCCTCCCACTACTAAATACCTTTCAGCACTGTATGGTGCTTCATAAATAGTTTTTTCACTATCAATAAATTTGTTTTTAATTTTAATATTTAATAATTATACACATACACTCACAGACATCACACACAATCCAATCCAGACGAAGGGCAATCCAAAAGCTCAGAGGCGGTGGCACGGGCTTGGTTAGGGGAATGAAAAATCCAAGATCTAGGACCCTGAGGCCCCAGAAATGGCTATGCACTGGCCTACTTTCTACTGACCACTAAAGGAAACCCCAGGCCCAAAAAGGAGAGCGGTCCTGACATAGAGAGACATATATAATTATAAAATAATAAAATATAGGGCTACAATCGCCAGGGTTCAAATCAAACGGGCTATACTGCCGTGGTTTATACCAACAAGGGTTTAATTTAATAAAAAAACTTATGGTAGGTTTTAGTCAGATGTGGAGAGGGGCATATAACTCACGTCTGTATGGACATGAGGAGACGCTCGACGTCACAGTGGACGGAGAAAAAATTATATGTGGCTCTGCAACATCACCCACAACAATGATGGCGGCCATTTTAACCAACTCGACGCCTGTATGGGCTGAAGAGAAAATTTTCCAAAGCTCTGCTACATCACCCACCTTCAAAATGATGGCAGCTGTACTCATTTTTACGGTTTTGTGTCATTCAGGCATATTCTCGCGACGCGTTTCGAACTTTCCCAAGGTTCTCATCAGGCGAATTGAAATGACAACTGTCTCTGTTCCCTCTGCAACTACAGAGTGCTTGAGGGCGTGGTCCCTCCGGACTTTATAGTGGTAGAGGGCGGGGCGCCCCTCCCACTACTAAATACCTTTCAGCACTGTATGGTGCTTCATAAATAGTTTTTTCACTATCAATAAATTTGTTTTTAATTTTAATATTTAATAATTATACACATACACTCACAGACATCACACACAATCCAATCCAGACGAAGGGCAATCCAAAAGCTCAGAGGCGGTGGCACGGGCTTGGTTAGGGGAATGAAAAATCCAAGATCTAGGACCCTGAGGCCCCAGAAATGGCTATGCACTGGCCTACTTTCTACTGACCACTAAAGGAAACCCCAGGCCCAAAAAGGAGAGCGGTCCTGACATAGAGAGACATATATAATTATAAAATAATAAAATATAGGGCTACAATCGCCAGGGTTCAAATCAAACGGGCTATACTGCCGTGGTTTATACCAACAAGGGTTTAATTTAATAAAAAAACTTATGGTAGGTTTTAGTCAGATGTGGAGAGGGGCATATAACTCACGTCTGTATGGACATGAGGAGACGCTCGACGTCACAGTGGACGGAGAAAAAATTATATGTGGCTCTGCAACATCACCCACAACAATGATGGCGGCCATTTTAACCAACTCGACGCCTGTATGGGCTGAAGAGAAAATTTTCCAAAGCTCTGCTACATCACCCACCTTCAAAATGATGGCAGCTGTACTCATTTTTACGGTTTTGTGTCATTCAGGCATATTCTCGCGACGCGTTTCGAACTTTCCCAAGGTTCTCATCAGGCGAATTGAAATGACAACTGTCTCTGTTCCCTCTGCAACTACAGAGTGCTTGAGGGCGTGGTCCCTCCGGACTTTATAGTGGTAGAGGGCGGGGCGCCCCTCCCACTACTAAATACCTTTCAGCACTGTATGGTGCTTCATAAATAGTTTTTTCACTATCAATAAATTTGTTTTTAATTTTAATATTTAATAATTATACACATACACTCACAGACATCACACACAATCCAATCCAGACGAAGGGCAATCCAAAAGCTCAGAGGCGGTGGCACGGGCTTGGTTAGGGGAATGAAAAATCCAAGATCTAGGACCCTGAGGCCCCAGAAATGGCTATGCACTGGCCTACTTTCTACTGACCACTAAAGGAAACCCCAGGCCCAAAAAGGAGAGCGGTCCTGACATAGAGAGACATATATAATTATAAAATAATAAAATATAGGGCTACAATCGCCAGGGTTCAAATCAAACGGGCTATACTGCCGTGGTTTATACCAACAAGGGTTTAATTTAATAAAAAAACTTATGGTAGGTTTTAGTCAGATGTGGAGAGGGGCATATAACTCACGTCTGTATGGACATGAGGAGACGCTCGACGTCACAGTGGACGGAGAAAAAATTATATGTGGCTCTGCAACATCACCCACAACAATGATGGCGGCCATTTTAACCAACTCGACGCCTGTATGGGCTGAAGAGAAAATTTTCCAAAGCTCTGCTACATCACCCACCTTCAAAATGATGGCAGCTGTACTCATTTTTACGGTTTTGTGTCATTCAGGCATATTCTCGCGACGCGTTTCGAACTTTCCCAAGGTTCTCATCAGGCGAATTGAAATGACAACTGTCTCTGTTCCCTCTGCAACTACAGAGTGCTTGAGGGCGTGGTCCCTCCGGACTTTATAGTGGTAGAGGGCGGGGCGCCCCTCCCACTACTAAATACCTTTCAGCACTGTATGGTGCTTCATAAATAGTTTTTTCACTATCAATAAATTTGTTTTTAATTTTAATATTTAATAATTATACACATACACTCACAGACATCACACACAATCCAATCCAGACGAAGGGCAATCCAAAAGCTCAGAGGCGGTGGCACGGGCTTGGTTAGGGGAATGAAAAATCCAAGATCTAGGACCCTGAGGCCCCAGAAATGGCTATGCACTGGCCTACTTTCTACTGACCACTAAAGGAAACCCCAGGCCCAAAAAGGAGAGCGGTCCTGACATAGAGAGACATATATAATTATAAAATAATAAAATATAGGGCTACAATCGCCAGGGTTCAAATCAAACGGGCTATACTGCCGTGGTTTATACCAACAAGGGTTTAATTTAATAAAAAAACTTATGGTAGGTTTTAGTCAGATGTGGAGAGGGGCATATAACTCACGTCTGTATGGACATGAGGAGACGCTCGACGTCACAGTGGACGGAGAAAAAATTATATGTGGCTCTGCAACATCACCCACAACAATGATGGCGGCCATTTTAACCAACTCGACGCCTGTATGGGCTGAAGAGAAAATTTTCCAAAGCTCTGCTACATCACCCACCTTCAAAATGATGGCAGCTGTACTCATTTTTACGGTTTTGTGTCATTCAGGCATATTCTCGCGACGCGTTTCGAACTTTCCCAAGGTTCTCATCAGGCGAATTGAAATGACAACTGTCTCTGTTCCCTCTGCAACTACAGAGTGCTTGAGGGCGTGGTCCCTCCGGACTTTATAGTGGTAGAGGGCGGGGCGCCCCTCCCACTACTAAATACCTTTCAGCACTGTATGGTGCTTCATAAATAGTTTTTTCACTATCAATAAATTTGTTTTTAATTTTAATATTTAATAATTATACACATACACTCACAGACATCACACACAATCCAATCCAGACGAAGGGCAATCCAAAAGCTCAGAGGCGGTGGCACGGGCTTGGTTAGGGGAATGAAAAATCCAAGATCTAGGACCCTGAGGCCCCAGAAATGGCTATGCACTGGCCTACTTTCTACTGACCACTAAAGGAAACCCCAGGCCCAAAAAGGAGAGCGGTCCTGACATAGAGAGACATATATAATTATAAAATAATAAAATATAGGGCTACAATCGCCAGGGTTCAAATCAAACGGGCTATACTGCCGTGGTTTATACCAACAAGGGTTTAATTTAATAAAAAAACTTATGGTAGGTTTTAGTCAGATGTGGAGAGGGGCATATAACTCACGTCTGTATGGACATGAGGAGACGCTCGACGTCACAGTGGACGGAGAAAAAATTATATGTGGCTCTGCAACATCACCCACAACAATGATGGCGGCCATTTTAACCAACTCGACGCCTGTATGGGCTGAAGAGAAAATTTTCCAAAGCTCTGCTACATCACCCACCTTCAAAATGATGGCAGCTGTACTCATTTTTACGGTTTTGTGTCATTCAGGCATATTCTCGCGACGCGTTTCGAACTTTCCCAAGGTTCTCATCAGGCGAATTGAAATGACAACTGTCTCTGTTCCCTCTGCAACTACAGAGTGCTTGAGGGCGTGGTCCCTCCGGACTTTATAGTGGTAGAGGGCGGGGCGCCCCTCCCACTACTAAATACCTTTCAGCACTGTATGGTGCTTCATAAATAGTTTTTTCACTATCAATAAATTTGTTTTTAATTTTAATATTTAATAATTATACACATACACTCACAGACATCACACACAATCCAATCCAGACGAAGGGCAATCCAAAAGCTCAGAGGCGGTGGCACGGGCTTGGTTAGGGGAATGAAAAATCCAAGATCTAGGACCCTGAGGCCCCAGAAATGGCTATGCACTGGCCTACTTTCTACTGACCACTAAAGGAAACCCCAGGCCCAAAAAGGAGAGCGGTCCTGACATAGAGAGACATATATAATTATAAAATAATAAAATATAGGGCTACAATCGCCAGGGTTCAAATCAAACGGGCTATACTGCCGTGGTTTATACCAACAAGGGTTTAATTTAATAAAAAAACTTATGGTAGGTTTTAGTCAGATGTGGAGAGGGGCATATAACTCACGTCTGTATGGACATGAGGAGACGCTCGACGTCACAGTGGACGGAGAAAAAATTATATGTGGCTCTGCAACATCACCCACAACAATGATGGCGGCCATTTTAACCAACTCGACGCCTGTATGGGCTGAAGAGAAAATTTTCCAAAGCTCTGCTACATCACCCACCTTCAAAATGATGGCAGCTGTACTCATTTTTACGGTTTTGTGTCATTCAGGCATATTCTCGCGACGCGTTTCGAACTTTCCCAAGGTTCTCATCAGGCGAATTGAAATGACAACTGTCTCTGTTCCCTCTGCAACTACAGAGTGCTTGAGGGCGTGGTCCCTCCGGACTTTATAGTGGTAGAGGGCGGGGCGCCCCTCCCACTACTAAATACCTTTCAGCACTGTATGGTGCTTCATAAATAGTTTTTTCACTATCAATAAATTTGTTTTTAATTTTAATATTTAATAATTATACACATACACTCACAGACATCACACACAATCCAATCCAGACGAAGGGCAATCCAAAAGCTCAGAGGCGGTGGCACGGGCTTGGTTAGGGGAATGAAAAATCCAAGATCTAGGACCCTGAGGCCCCAGAAATGGCTATGCACTGGCCTACTTTCTACTGACCACTAAAGGAAACCCCAGGCCCAAAAAGGAGAGCGGTCCTGACATAGAGAGACATATATAATTATAAAATAATAAAATATAGGGCTACAATCGCCAGGGTTCAAATCAAACGGGCTATACTGCCGTGGTTTATACCAACAAGGGTTTAATTTAATAAAAAAACTTATGGTAGGTTTTAGTCAGATGTGGAGAGGGGCATATAACTCACGTCTGTATGGACATGAGGAGACGCTCGACGTCACAGTGGACGGAGAAAAAATTATATGTGGCTCTGCAACATCACCCACAACAATGATGGCGGCCATTTTAACCAACTCGACGCCTGTATGGGCTGAAGAGAAAATTTTCCAAAGCTCTGCTACATCACCCACCTTCAAAATGATGGCAGCTGTACTCATTTTTACGGTTTTGTGTCATTCAGGCATATTCTCGCGACGCGTTTCGAACTTTCCCAAGGTTCTCATCAGGCGAATTGAAATGACAACTGTCTCTGTTCCCTCTGCAACTACAGAGTGCTTGAGGGCGTGGTCCCTCCGGACTTTATAGTGGTAGAGGGCGGGGCGCCCCTCCCACTACTAAATACCTTTCAGCACTGTATGGTGCTTCATAAATAGTTTTTTCACTATCAATAAATTTGTTTTTAATTTTAATATTTAATAATTATACACATACACTCACAGACATCACACACAATCCAATCCAGACGAAGGGCAATCCAAAAGCTCAGAGGCGGTGGCACGGGCTTGGTTAGGGGAATGAAAAATCCAAGATCTAGGACCCTGAGGCCCCAGAAATGGCTATGCACTGGCCTACTTTCTACTGACCACTAAAGGAAACCCCAGGCCCAAAAAGGAGAGCGGTCCTGACATAGAGAGACATATATAATTATAAAATAATAAAATATAGGGCTACAATCGCCAGGGTTCAAATCAAACGGGCTATACTGCCGTGGTTTATACCAACAAGGGTTTAATTTAATAAAAAAACTTATGGTAGGTTTTAGTCAGATGTGGAGAGGGGCATATAACTCACGTCTGTATGGACATGAGGAGACGCTCGACGTCACAGTGGACGGAGAAAAAATTATATGTGGCTCTGCAACATCACCCACAACAATGATGGCGGCCATTTTAACCAACTCGACGCCTGTATGGGCTGAAGAGAAAATTTTCCAAAGCTCTGCTACATCACCCACCTTCAAAATGATGGCAGCTGTACTCATTTTTACGGTTTTGTGTCATTCAGGCATATTCTCGCGACGCGTTTCGAACTTTCCCAAGGTTCTCATCAGGCGAATTGAAATGACAACTGTCTCTGTTCCCTCTGCAACTACAGAGTGCTTGAGGGCGTGGTCCCTCCGGACTTTATAGTGGTAGAGGGCGGGGCGCCCCTCCCACTACTAAATACCTTTCAGCACTGTATGGTGCTTCATAAATAGTTTTTTCACTATCAATAAATTTGTTTTTAATTTTAATATTTAATAATTATACACATACACTCACAGACATCACACACAATCCAATCCAGACGAAGGGCAATCCAAAAGCTCAGAGGCGGTGGCACGGGCTTGGTTAGGGGAATGAAAAATCCAAGATCTAGGACCCTGAGGCCCCAGAAATGGCTATGCACTGGCCTACTTTCTACTGACCACTAAAGGAAACCCCAGGCCCAAAAAGGAGAGCGGTCCTGACATAGAGAGACATATATAATTATAAAATAATAAAATATAGGGCTACAATCGCCAGGGTTCAAATCAAACGGGCTATACTGCCGTGGTTTATACCAACAAGGGTTTAATTTAATAAAAAAACTTATGGTAGGTTTTAGTCAGATGTGGAGAGGGGCATATAACTCACGTCTGTATGGACATGAGGAGACGCTCGACGTCACAGTGGACGGAGAAAAAATTATATGTGGCTCTGCAACATCACCCACAACAATGATGGCGGCCATTTTAACCAACTCGACGCCTGTATGGGCTGAAGAGAAAATTTTCCAAAGCTCTGCTACATCACCCACCTTCAAAATGATGGCAGCTGTACTCATTTTTACGGTTTTGTGTCATTCAGGCATATTCTCGCGACGCGTTTCGAACTTTCCCAAGGTTCTCATCAGGCGAATTGAAATGACAACTGTCTCTGTTCCCTCTGCAACTACAGAGTGCTTGAGGGCGTGGTCCCTCCGGACTTTATAGTGGTAGAGGGCGGGGCGCCCCTCCCACTACTAAATACCTTTCAGCACTGTATGGTGCTTCATAAATAGTTTTTTCACTATCAATAAATTTGTTTTTAATTTTAATATTTAATAATTATACACATACACTCACAGACATCACACACAATCCAATCCAGACGAAGGGCAATCCAAAAGCTCAGAGGCGGTGGCACGGGCTTGGTTAGGGGAATGAAAAATCCAAGATCTAGGACCCTGAGGCCCCAGAAATGGCTATGCACTGGCCTACTTTCTACTGACCACTAAAGGAAACCCCAGGCCCAAAAAGGAGAGCGGTCCTGACATAGAGAGACATATATAATTATAAAATAATAAAATATAGGGCTACAATCGCCAGGGTTCAAATCAAACGGGCTATACTGCCGTGGTTTATACCAACAAGGGTTTAATTTAATAAAAAAACTTATGGTAGGTTTTAGTCAGATGTGGAGAGGGGCATATAACTCACGTCTGTATGGACATGAGGAGACGCTCGACGTCACAGTGGACGGAGAAAAAATTATATGTGGCTCTGCAACATCACCCACAACAATGATGGCGGCCATTTTAACCAACTCGACGCCTGTATGGGCTGAAGAGAAAATTTTCCAAAGCTCTGCTACATCACCCACCTTCAAAATGATGGCAGCTGTACTCATTTTTACGGTTTTGTGTCATTCAGGCATATTCTCGCGACGCGTTTCGAACTTTCCCAAGGTTCTCATCAGGCGAATTGAAATGACAACTGTCTCTGTTCCCTCTGCAACTACAGAGTGCTTGAGGGCGTGGTCCCTCCGGACTTTATAGTGGTAGAGGGCGGGGCGCCCCTCCCACTACTAAATACCTTTCAGCACTGTATGGTGCTTCATAAATAGTTTTTTCACTATCAATAAATTTGTTTTTAATTTTAATATTTAATAATTATACACATACACTCACAGACATCACACACAATCCAATCCAGACGAAGGGCAATCCAAAAGCTCAGAGGCGGTGGCACGGGCTTGGTTAGGGGAATGAAAAATCCAAGATCTAGGACCCTGAGGCCCCAGAAATGGCTATGCACTGGCCTACTTTCTACTGACCACTAAAGGAAACCCCAGGCCCAAAAAGGAGAGCGGTCCTGACATAGAGAGACATATATAATTATAAAATAATAAAATATAGGGCTACAATCGCCAGGGTTCAAATCAAACGGGCTATACTGCCGTGGTTTATACCAACAAGGGTTTAATTTAATAAAAAAACTTATGGTAGGTTTTAGTCAGATGTGGAGAGGGGCATATAACTCACGTCTGTATGGACATGAGGAGACGCTCGACGTCACAGTGGACGGAGAAAAAATTATATGTGGCTCTGCAACATCACCCACAACAATGATGGCGGCCATTTTAACCAACTCGACGCCTGTATGGGCTGAAGAGAAAATTTTCCAAAGCTCTGCTACATCACCCACCTTCAAAATGATGGCAGCTGTACTCATTTTTACGGTTTTGTGTCATTCAGGCATATTCTCGCGACGCGTTTCGAACTTTCCCAAGGTTCTCATCAGGCGAATTGAAATGACAACTGTCTCTGTTCCCTCTGCAACTACAGAGTGCTTGAGGGCGTGGTCCCTCCGGACTTTATAGTGGTAGAGGGCGGGGCGCCCCTCCCACTACTAAATACCTTTCAGCACTGTATGGTGCTTCATAAATAGTTTTTTCACTATCAATAAATTTGTTTTTAATTTTAATATTTAATAATTATACACATACACTCACAGACATCACACACAATCCAATCCAGACGAAGGGCAATCCAAAAGCTCAGAGGCGGTGGCACGGGCTTGGTTAGGGGAATGAAAAATCCAAGATCTAGGACCCTGAGGCCCCAGAAATGGCTATGCACTGGCCTACTTTCTACTGACCACTAAAGGAAACCCCAGGCCCAAAAAGGAGAGCGGTCCTGACATAGAGAGACATATATAATTATAAAATAATAAAATATAGGGCTACAATCGCCAGGGTTCAAATCAAACGGGCTATACTGCCGTGGTTTATACCAACAAGGGTTTAATTTAATAAAAAAACTTATGGTAGGTTTTAGTCAGATGTGGAGAGGGGCATATAACTCACGTCTGTATGGACATGAGGAGACGCTCGACGTCACAGTGGACGGAGAAAAAATTATATGTGGCTCTGCAACATCACCCACAACAATGATGGCGGCCATTTTAACCAACTCGACGCCTGTATGGGCTGAAGAGAAAATTTTCCAAAGCTCTGCTACATCACCCACCTTCAAAATGATGGCAGCTGTACTCATTTTTACGGTTTTGTGTCATTCAGGCATATTCTCGCGACGCGTTTCGAACTTTCCCAAGGTTCTCATCAGGCGAATTGAAATGACAACTGTCTCTGTTCCCTCTGCAACTACAGAGTGCTTGAGGGCGTGGTCCCTCCGGACTTTATAGTGGTAGAGGGCGGGGCGCCCCTCCCACTACTAAATACCTTTCAGCACTGTATGGTGCTTCATAAATAGTTTTTTCACTATCAATAAATTTGTTTTTAATTTTAATATTTAATAATTATACACATACACTCACAGACATCACACACAATCCAATCCAGACGAAGGGCAATCCAAAAGCTCAGAGGCGGTGGCACGGGCTTGGTTAGGGGAATGAAAAATCCAAGATCTAGGACCCTGAGGCCCCAGAAATGGCTATGCACTGGCCTACTTTCTACTGACCACTAAAGGAAACCCCAGGCCCAAAAAGGAGAGCGGTCCTGACATAGAGAGACATATATAATTATAAAATAATAAAATATAGGGCTACAATCGCCAGGGTTCAAATCAAACGGGCTATACTGCCGTGGTTTATACCAACAAGGGTTTAATTTAATAAAAAAACTTATGGTAGGTTTTAGTCAGATGTGGAGAGGGGCATATAACTCACGTCTGTATGGACATGAGGAGACGCTCGACGTCAGGGTTAGGTTAGGGTTAGAGTTAGGGTTAGGGGAATGAAAAATCCAAGATCTAGGACCCTAAGGTCCCAGAAATGGTTATGCACTGGCCCACTTTCTACTGACCACTAATGGACACCCCAGGCCCAGAAAAGAAAGCGGCCACACCCTAGAGAAATACATATATAACTATTAAATAACAAAATGTAGGGCTAAATCGCCATGGGTTCGAATCAAGCGGGCTACGTTGCCGTGGTTTCCACCAACAAGGGTTTAATTTTATTAAAAAAACGAATGGTAGGTTTTAGTAAGATGTGGTGAGGGGCTTATAACCCACGTCTGTCTGGACATGGGGAGACGCTCGACGTCACAGTGGACGGAGAAAAAATTATGTGGCTCTGCAACATCACCCACAACAATGATGGCGGCCATTTTAACCAACTCAAGACCTGTATGGGTCAATGAGAAAATTTTCCAAAGCTCTGCTACATCACCCACCTTCAAAATGATGGCAGCTGTACTCATTTTTACGGTTTTGTGTCATTCAGGCATACTATCGCGACGCGTTTCGAACTTTCCCAAGGTTCTCTTCAGGCGAATTGGAATGACAACTGTCTCTGTTCCCTCTGCAACTACAGAGTGCTTGAGGGCGTGGTCCCTCTGGACTTTATAGTGGTAGAGGGCGGGGTGCCCCTCCCACTACTAAATACCTTTCAGCACTGTATGGTGCTTCATAAATCGTTTTTTCACTATCAATAAATTTGTTTTTAATTTTAAAATTTAATAATCATATATACACACTCACAGACATCACACACAATCAAATCCAGACGAAGGGCAATCCAGAAGCTCAGAGGCGGTGGCACGGGCTTGGTTAGGGGAATGAAAAATCCAAGATCTAGGACCCTAAGGTCCCAGAAATGGTTATGCACTGGCCCACTTTCTACTGACCACTAATGGACACCCCAGGCCCAGAAAAGAAAGCGGCCACACCCTAGAGAAATACATATATAACTATTAAATAACAAAATGTAGGGCTAAATCGCCATGGGTTCGAATCAAGCGGGCTACGTTGCCGTGGTTTCCACCAACAAGGGTTTAATTTTATTAAAAAAACGAATGGTAGGTTTTAGTAAGATGTGGTGAGGGGCTTATAACCCACGTCTGTCTGGACATGGGGAGACGCTCGACGTCACAGTGGACGGAGAAAAAATTATGTGGCTCTGCAACATCACCCACAACAATGATGGCGGCCATTTTAACCAACTCAAGACCTGTATGGGTCAATGAGAAAATTTTCCAAAGCTCTGCTACATCACCCACCTTCAAAATGATGGCAGCTGTACTCATTTTTACGGTTTTGTGTCATTCAGGCATACTATCGCGACGCGTTTCGAACTTTCCCAAGGTTCTCTTCAGGCGAATTGGAATGACAACTGTCTCTGTTCCCTCTGCAACTACAGAGTGCTTGAGGGCGTGGTCCCTCTGGACTTTATAGTGGTAGAGGGCGGGGTGCCCCTCCCACTACTAAATACCTTTCAGCACTGTATGGTGCTTCATAAATCGTTTTTTCACTATCAATAAATTTGTTTTTAATTTTAAAATTTAATAATCATATATACACACTCACAGACATCACACACAATCAAATCCAGACGAAGGGCAATCCAGAAGCTCAGAGGCGGTGGCACGGGCTTGGTTAGGGGAATGAAAAATCCAAGATCTAGGACCCTAAGGTCCCAGAAATGGTTATGCACTGGCCCACTTTCTACTGACCACTAATGGACACCCCAGGCCCAGAAAAGAAAGCGGCCACACCCTAGAGAAATACATATATAACTATTAAATAACAAAATGTAGGGCTAAATCGCCATGGGTTCGAATCAAGCGGGCTACGTTGCCGTGGTTTCCACCAACAAGGGTTTAATTTTATTAAAAAAACGAATGGTAGGTTTTAGTAAGATGTGGTGAGGGGCTTATAACCCACGTCTGTCTGGACATGGGGAGACGCTCGACGTCACAGTGGACGGAGAAAAAATTATGTGGCTCTGCAACATCACCCACAACAATGATGGCGGCCATTTTAACCAACTCAAGACCTGTATGGGTCAATGAGAAAATTTTCCAAAGCTCTGCTACATCACCCACCTTCAAAATGATGGCAGCTGTACTCATTTTTACGGTTTTGTGTCATTCAGGCATACTATCGCGACGCGTTTCGAACTTTCCCAAGGTTCTCTTCAGGCGAATTGGAATGACAACTGTCTCTGTTCCCTCTGCAACTACAGAGTGCTTGAGGGCGTGGTCCCTCTGGACTTTATAGTGGTAGAGGGCGGGGTGCCCCTCCCACTACTAAATACCTTTCAGCACTGTATGGTGCTTCATAAATCGTTTTTTCACTATCAATAAATTTGTTTTTAATTTTAAAATTTAATAATCATATATACACACTCACAGACATCACACACAATCAAATCCAGACGAAGGGCAATCCAGAAGCTCAGAGGCGGTGGCACGGGCTTGGTTAGGGGAATGAAAAATCCAAGATCTAGGACCCTAAGGTCCCAGAAATGGTTATGCACTGGCCCACTTTCTACTGACCACTAATGGACACCCCAGGCCCAGAAAAGAAAGCGGCCACACCCTAGAGAAATACATATATAACTATTAAATAACAAAATGTAGGGCTAAATCGCCATGGGTTCGAATCAAGCGGGCTACGTTGCCGTGGTTTCCACCAACAAGGGTTTAATTTTATTAAAAAAACGAATGGTAGGTTTTAGTAAGATGTGGTGAGGGGCTTATAACCCACGTCTGTCTGGACATGGGGAGACGCTCGACGTCACAGTGGACGGAGAAAAAATTATGTGGCTCTGCAACATCACCCACAACAATGATGGCGGCCATTTTAACCAACTCAAGACCTGTATGGGTCAATGAGAAAATTTTCCAAAGCTCTGCTACATCACCCACCTTCAAAATGATGGCAGCTGTACTCATTTTTACGGTTTTGTGTCATTCAGGCATACTATCGCGACGCGTTTCGAACTTTCCCAAGGTTCTCTTCAGGCGAATTGGAATGACAACTGTCTCTGTTCCCTCTGCAACTACAGAGTGCTTGAGGGCGTGGTCCCTCTGGACTTTATAGTGGTAGAGGGCGGGGTGCCCCTCCCACTACTAAATACCTTTCAGCACTGTATGGTGCTTCATAAATCGTTTTTTCACTATCAATAAATTTGTTTTTAATTTTAAAATTTAATAATCATATATACACACTCACAGACATCACACACAATCAAATCCAGACGAAGGGCAATCCAGAAGCTCAGAGGCGGTGGCACGGGCTTGGTTAGGGGAATGAAAAATCCAAGATCTAGGACCCTAAGGTCCCAGAAATGGTTATGCACTGGCCCACTTTCTACTGACCACTAATGGACACCCCAGGCCCAGAAAAGAAAGCGGCCACACCCTAGAGAAATACATATATAACTATTAAATAACAAAATGTAGGGCTAAATCGCCATGGGTTCGAATCAAGCGGGCTACGTTGCCGTGGTTTCCACCAACAAGGGTTTAATTTTATTAAAAAAACGAATGGTAGGTTTTAGTAAGATGTGGTGAGGGGCTTATAACCCACGTCTGTCTGGACATGGGGAGACGCTCGACGTCACAGTGGACGGAGAAAAAATTATGTGGCTCTGCAACATCACCCACAACAATGATGGCGGCCATTTTAACCAACTCAAGACCTGTATGGGTCAATGAGAAAATTTTCCAAAGCTCTGCTACATCACCCACCTTCAAAATGATGGCAGCTGTACTCATTTTTACGGTTTTGTGTCATTCAGGCATACTATCGCGACGCGTTTCGAACTTTCCCAAGGTTCTCTTCAGGCGAATTGGAATGACAACTGTCTCTGTTCCCTCTGCAACTACAGAGTGCTTGAGGGCGTGGTCCCTCTGGACTTTATAGTGGTAGAGGGCGGGGTGCCCCTCCCACTACTAAATACCTTTCAGCACTGTATGGTGCTTCATAAATCGTTTTTTCACTATCAATAAATTTGTTTTTAATTTTAAAATTTAATAATCATATATACACACTCACAGACATCACACACAATCAAATCCAGACGAAGGGCAATCCAGAAGCTCAGAGGCGGTGGCACGGGCTTGGTTAGGGGAATGAAAAATCCAAGATCTAGGACCCTAAGGTCCCAGAAATGGTTATGCACTGGCCCACTTTCTACTGACCACTAATGGACACCCCAGGCCCAGAAAAGAAAGCGGCCACACCCTAGAGAAATACATATATAACTATTAAATAACAAAATGTAGGGCTAAATCGCCATGGGTTCGAATCAAGCGGGCTACGTTGCCGTGGTTTCCACCAACAAGGGTTTAATTTTATTAAAAAAACGAATGGTAGGTTTTAGTAAGATGTGGTGAGGGGCTTATAACCCACGTCTGTCTGGACATGGGGAGACGCTCGACGTCACAGTGGACGGAGAAAAAATTATGTGGCTCTGCAACATCACCCACAACAATGATGGCGGCCATTTTAACCAACTCAAGACCTGTATGGGTCAATGAGAAAATTTTCCAAAGCTCTGCTACATCACCCACCTTCAAAATGATGGCAGCTGTACTCATTTTTACGGTTTTGTGTCATTCAGGCATACTATCGCGACGCGTTTCGAACTTTCCCAAGGTTCTCTTCAGGCGAATTGGAATGACAACTGTCTCTGTTCCCTCTGCAACTACAGAGTGCTTGAGGGCGTGGTCCCTCTGGACTTTATAGTGGTAGAGGGCGGGGTGCCCCTCCCACTACTAAATACCTTTCAGCACTGTATGGTGCTTCATAAATCGTTTTTTCACTATCAATAAATTTGTTTTTAATTTTAAAATTTAATAATCATATATACACACTCACAGACATCACACACAATCAAATCCAGACGAAGGGCAATCCAGAAGCTCAGAGGCGGTGGCACGGGCTTGGTTAGGGGAATGAAAAATCCAAGATCTAGGACCCTAAGGTCCCAGAAATGGTTATGCACTGGCCCACTTTCTACTGACCACTAATGGACACCCCAGGCCCAGAAAAGAAAGCGGCCACACCCTAGAGAAATACATATATAACTATTAAATAACAAAATGTAGGGCTAAATCGCCATGGGTTCGAATCAAGCGGGCTACGTTGCCGTGGTTTCCACCAACAAGGGTTTAATTTTATTAAAAAAACGAATGGTAGGTTTTAGTAAGATGTGGTGAGGGGCTTATAACCCACGTCTGTCTGGACATGGGGAGACGCTCGACGTCACAGTGGACGGAGAAAAAATTATGTGGCTCTGCAACATCACCCACAACAATGATGGCGGCCATTTTAACCAACTCAAGACCTGTATGGGTCAATGAGAAAATTTTCCAAAGCTCTGCTACATCACCCACCTTCAAAATGATGGCAGCTGTACTCATTTTTACGGTTTTGTGTCATTCAGGCATACTATCGCGACGCGTTTCGAACTTTCCCAAGGTTCTCTTCAGGCGAATTGGAATGACAACTGTCTCTGTTCCCTCTGCAACTACAGAGTGCTTGAGGGCGTGGTCCCTCTGGACTTTATAGTGGTAGAGGGCGGGGTGCCCCTCCCACTACTAAATACCTTTCAGCACTGTATGGTGCTTCATAAATCGTTTTTTCACTATCAATAAATTTGTTTTTAATTTTAAAATTTAATAATCATATATACACACTCACAGACATCACACACAATCAAATCCAGACGAAGGGCAATCCAGAAGCTCAGAGGCGGTGGCACGGGCTTGGTTAGGGGAATGAAAAATCCAAGATCTAGGACCCTAAGGTCCCAGAAATGGTTATGCACTGGCCCACTTTCTACTGACCACTAATGGACACCCCAGGCCCAGAAAAGAAAGCGGCCACACCCTAGAGAAATACATATATAACTATTAAATAACAAAATGTAGGGCTAAATCGCCATGGGTTCGAATCAAGCGGGCTACGTTGCCGTGGTTTCCACCAACAAGGGTTTAATTTTATTAAAAAAACGAATGGTAGGTTTTAGTAAGATGTGGTGAGGGGCTTATAACCCACGTCTGTCTGGACATGGGGAGACGCTCGACGTCACAGTGGACGGAGAAAAAATTATGTGGCTCTGCAACATCACCCACAACAATGATGGCGGCCATTTTAACCAACTCAAGACCTGTATGGGTCAATGAGAAAATTTTCCAAAGCTCTGCTACATCACCCACCTTCAAAATGATGGCAGCTGTACTCATTTTTACGGTTTTGTGTCATTCAGGCATACTATCGCGACGCGTTTCGAACTTTCCCAAGGTTCTCTTCAGGCGAATTGGAATGACAACTGTCTCTGTTCCCTCTGCAACTACAGAGTGCTTGAGGGCGTGGTCCCTCTGGACTTTATAGTGGTAGAGGGCGGGGTGCCCCTCCCACTACTAAATACCTTTCAGCACTGTATGGTGCTTCATAAATCGTTTTTTCACTATCAATAAATTTGTTTTTAATTTTAAAATTTAATAATCATATATACACACTCACAGACATCACACACAATCAAATCCAGACGAAGGGCAATCCAGAAGCTCAGAGGCGGTGGCACGGGCTTGGTTAGGGGAATGAAAAATCCAAGATCTAGGACCCTAAGGTCCCAGAAATGGTTATGCACTGGCCCACTTTCTACTGACCACTAATGGACACCCCAGGCCCAGAAAAGAAAGCGGCCACACCCTAGAGAAATACATATATAACTATTAAATAACAAAATGTAGGGCTAAATCGCCATGGGTTCGAATCAAGCGGGCTACGTTGCCGTGGTTTCCACCAACAAGGGTTTAATTTTATTAAAAAAACGAATGGTAGGTTTTAGTAAGATGTGGTGAGGGGCTTATAACCCACGTCTGTCTGGACATGGGGAGACGCTCGACGTCACAGTGGACGGAGAAAAAATTATGTGGCTCTGCAACATCACCCACAACAATGATGGCGGCCATTTTAACCAACTCAAGACCTGTATGGGTCAATGAGAAAATTTTCCAAAGCTCTGCTACATCACCCACCTTCAAAATGATGGCAGCTGTACTCATTTTTACGGTTTTGTGTCATTCAGGCATACTATCGCGACGCGTTTCGAACTTTCCCAAGGTTCTCTTCAGGCGAATTGGAATGACAACTGTCTCTGTTCCCTCTGCAACTACAGAGTGCTTGAGGGCGTGGTCCCTCTGGACTTTATAGTGGTAGAGGGCGGGGTGCCCCTCCCACTACTAAATACCTTTCAGCACTGTATGGTGCTTCATAAATCGTTTTTTCACTATCAATAAATTTGTTTTTAATTTTAAAATTTAATAATCATATATACACACTCACAGACATCACACACAATCAAATCCAGACGAAGGGCAATCCAGAAGCTCAGAGGCGGTGGCACGGGCTTGGTTAGGGGAATGAAAAATCCAAGATCTAGGACCCTAAGGTCCCAGAAATGGTTATGCACTGGCCCACTTTCTACTGACCACTAATGGACACCCCAGGCCCAGAAAAGAAAGCGGCCACACCCTAGAGAAATACATATATAACTATTAAATAACAAAATGTAGGGCTAAATCGCCATGGGTTCGAATCAAGCGGGCTACGTTGCCGTGGTTTCCACCAACAAGGGTTTAATTTTATTAAAAAAACGAATGGTAGGTTTTAGTAAGATGTGGTGAGGGGCTTATAACCCACGTCTGTCTGGACATGGGGAGACGCTCGACGTCACAGTGGACGGAGAAAAAATTATGTGGCTCTGCAACATCACCCACAACAATGATGGCGGCCATTTTAACCAACTCAAGACCTGTATGGGTCAATGAGAAAATTTTCCAAAGCTCTGCTACATCACCCACCTTCAAAATGATGGCAGCTGTACTCATTTTTACGGTTTTGTGTCATTCAGGCATACTATCGCGACGCGTTTCGAACTTTCCCAAGGTTCTCTTCAGGCGAATTGGAATGACAACTGTCTCTGTTCCCTCTGCAACTACAGAGTGCTTGAGGGCGTGGTCCCTCTGGACTTTATAGTGGTAGAGGGCGGGGTGCCCCTCCCACTACTAAATACCTTTCAGCACTGTATGGTGCTTCATAAATCGTTTTTTCACTATCAATAAATTTGTTTTTAATTTTAAAATTTAATAATCATATATACACACTCACAGACATCACACACAATCAAATCCAGACGAAGGGCAATCCAGAAGCTCAGAGGCGGTGGCACGGGCTTGGTTAGGGGAATGAAAAATCCAAGATCTAGGACCCTAAGGTCCCAGAAATGGTTATGCACTGGCCCACTTTCTACTGACCACTAATGGACACCCCAGGCCCAGAAAAGAAAGCGGCCACACCCTAGAGAAATACATATATAACTATTAAATAACAAAATGTAGGGCTAAATCGCCATGGGTTCGAATCAAGCGGGCTACGTTGCCGTGGTTTCCACCAACAAGGGTTTAATTTTATTAAAAAAACGAATGGTAGGTTTTAGTAAGATGTGGTGAGGGGCTTATAACCCACGTCTGTCTGGACATGGGGAGACGCTCGACGTCACAGTGGACGGAGAAAAAATTATGTGGCTCTGCAACATCACCCACAACAATGATGGCGGCCATTTTAACCAACTCAAGACCTGTATGGGTCAATGAGAAAATTTTCCAAAGCTCTGCTACATCACCCACCTTCAAAATGATGGCAGCTGTACTCATTTTTACGGTTTTGTGTCATTCAGGCATACTATCGCGACGCGTTTCGAACTTTCCCAAGGTTCTCTTCAGGCGAATTGGAATGACAACTGTCTCTGTTCCCTCTGCAACTACAGAGTGCTTGAGGGCGTGGTCCCTCTGGACTTTATAGTGGTAGAGGGCGGGGTGCCCCTCCCACTACTAAATACCTTTCAGCACTGTATGGTGCTTCATAAATCGTTTTTTCACTATCAATAAATTTGTTTTTAATTTTAAAATTTAATAATCATATATACACACTCACAGACATCACACACAATCAAATCCAGACGAAGGGCAATCCAGAAGCTCAGAGGCGGTGGCACGGGCTTGGTTAGGGGAATGAAAAATCCAAGATCTAGGACCCTAAGGTCCCAGAAATGGTTATGCACTGGCCCACTTTCTACTGACCACTAATGGACACCCCAGGCCCAGAAAAGAAAGCGGCCACACCCTAGAGAAATACATATATAACTATTAAATAACAAAATGTAGGGCTAAATCGCCATGGGTTCGAATCAAGCGGGCTACGTTGCCGTGGTTTCCACCAACAAGGGTTTAATTTTATTAAAAAAACGAATGGTAGGTTTTAGTAAGATGTGGTGAGGGGCTTATAACCCACGTCTGTCTGGACATGGGGAGACGCTCGACGTCACAGTGGACGGAGAAAAAATTATGTGGCTCTGCAACATCACCCACAACAATGATGGCGGCCATTTTAACCAACTCAAGACCTGTATGGGTCAATGAGAAAATTTTCCAAAGCTCTGCTACATCACCCACCTTCAAAATGATGGCAGCTGTACTCATTTTTACGGTTTTGTGTCATTCAGGCATACTATCGCGACGCGTTTCGAACTTTCCCAAGGTTCTCTTCAGGCGAATTGGAATGACAACTGTCTCTGTTCCCTCTGCAACTACAGAGTGCTTGAGGGCGTGGTCCCTCTGGACTTTATAGTGGTAGAGGGCGGGGTGCCCCTCCCACTACTAAATACCTTTCAGCACTGTATGGTGCTTCATAAATCGTTTTTTCACTATCAATAAATTTGTTTTTAATTTTAAAATTTAATAATCATATATACACACTCACAGACATCACACACAATCAAATCCAGACGAAGGGCAATCCAGAAGCTCAGAGGCGGTGGCACGGGCTTGGTTAGGGGAATGAAAAATCCAAGATCTAGGACCCTAAGGTCCCAGAAATGGTTATGCACTGGCCCACTTTCTACTGACCACTAATGGACACCCCAGGCCCAGAAAAGAAAGCGGCCACACCCTAGAGAAATACATATATAACTATTAAATAACAAAATGTAGGGCTAAATCGCCATGGGTTCGAATCAAGCGGGCTACGTTGCCGTGGTTTCCACCAACAAGGGTTTAATTTTATTAAAAAAACGAATGGTAGGTTTTAGTAAGATGTGGTGAGGGGCTTATAACCCACGTCTGTCTGGACATGGGGAGACGCTCGACGTCACAGTGGACGGAGAAAAAATTATGTGGCTCTGCAACATCACCCACAACAATGATGGCGGCCATTTTAACCAACTCAAGACCTGTATGGGTCAATGAGAAAATTTTCCAAAGCTCTGCTACATCACCCACCTTCAAAATGATGGCAGCTGTACTCATTTTTACGGTTTTGTGTCATTCAGGCATACTATCGCGACGCGTTTCGAACTTTCCCAAGGTTCTCTTCAGGCGAATTGGAATGACAACTGTCTCTGTTCCCTCTGCAACTACAGAGTGCTTGAGGGCGTGGTCCCTCTGGACTTTATAGTGGTAGAGGGCGGGGTGCCCCTCCCACTACTAAATACCTTTCAGCACTGTATGGTGCTTCATAAATCGTTTTTTCACTATCAATAAATTTGTTTTTAATTTTAAAATTTAATAATCATATATACACACTCACAGACATCACACACAATCAAATCCAGACGAAGGGCAATCCAGAAGCTCAGAGGCGGTGGCACGGGCTTGGTTAGGGGAATGAAAAATCCAAGATCTAGGACCCTAAGGTCCCAGAAATGGTTATGCACTGGCCCACTTTCTACTGACCACTAATGGACACCCCAGGCCCAGAAAAGAAAGCGGCCACACCCTAGAGAAATACATATATAACTATTAAATAACAAAATGTAGGGCTAAATCGCCATGGGTTCGAATCAAGCGGGCTACGTTGCCGTGGTTTCCACCAACAAGGGTTTAATTTTATTAAAAAAACGAATGGTAGGTTTTAGTAAGATGTGGTGAGGGGCTTATAACCCACGTCTGTCTGGACATGGGGAGACGCTCGACGTCACAGTGGACGGAGAAAAAATTATGTGGCTCTGCAACATCACCCACAACAATGATGGCGGCCATTTTAACCAACTCAAGACCTGTATGGGTCAATGAGAAAATTTTCCAAAGCTCTGCTACATCACCCACCTTCAAAATGATGGCAGCTGTACTCATTTTTACGGTTTTGTGTCATTCAGGCATACTATCGCGACGCGTTTCGAACTTTCCCAAGGTTCTCTTCAGGCGAATTGGAATGACAACTGTCTCTGTTCCCTCTGCAACTACAGAGTGCTTGAGGGCGTGGTCCCTCTGGACTTTATAGTGGTAGAGGGCGGGGTGCCCCTCCCACTACTAAATACCTTTCAGCACTGTATGGTGCTTCATAAATCGTTTTTTCACTATCAATAAATTTGTTTTTAATTTTAAAATTTAATAATCATATATACACACTCACAGACATCACACACAATCAAATCCAGACGAAGGGCAATCCAGAAGCTCAGAGGCGGTGGCACGGGCTTGGTTAGGGGAATGAAAAATCCAAGATCTAGGACCCTAAGGTCCCAGAAATGGTTATGCACTGGCCCACTTTCTACTGACCACTAATGGACACCCCAGGCCCAGAAAAGAAAGCGGCCACACCCTAGAGAAATACATATATAACTATTAAATAACAAAATGTAGGGCTAAATCGCCATGGGTTCGAATCAAGCGGGCTACGTTGCCGTGGTTTCCACCAACAAGGGTTTAATTTTATTAAAAAAACGAATGGTAGGTTTTAGTAAGATGTGGTGAGGGGCTTATAACCCACGTCTGTCTGGACATGGGGAGACGCTCGACGTCACAGTGGACGGAGAAAAAATTATGTGGCTCTGCAACATCACCCACAACAATGATGGCGGCCATTTTAACCAACTCAAGACCTGTATGGGTCAATGAGAAAATTTTCCAAAGCTCTGCTACATCACCCACCTTCAAAATGATGGCAGCTGTACTCATTTTTACGGTTTTGTGTCATTCAGGCATACTATCGCGACGCGTTTCGAACTTTCCCAAGGTTCTCTTCAGGCGAATTGGAATGACAACTGTCTCTGTTCCCTCTGCAACTACAGAGTGCTTGAGGGCGTGGTCCCTCTGGACTTTATAGTGGTAGAGGGCGGGGTGCCCCTCCCACTACTAAATACCTTTCAGCACTGTATGGTGCTTCATAAATCGTTTTTTCACTATCAATAAATTTGTTTTTAATTTTAAAATTTAATAATCATATATACACACTCACAGACATCACACACAATCAAATCCAGACGAAGGGCAATCCAGAAGCTCAGAGGCGGTGGCACGGGCTTGGTTAGGGGAATGAAAAATCCAAGATCTAGGACCCTAAGGTCCCAGAAATGGTTATGCACTGGCCCACTTTCTACTGACCACTAATGGACACCCCAGGCCCAGAAAAGAAAGCGGCCACACCCTAGAGAAATACATATATAACTATTAAATAACAAAATGTAGGGCTAAATCGCCATGGGTTCGAATCAAGCGGGCTACGTTGCCGTGGTTTCCACCAACAAGGGTTTAATTTTATTAAAAAAACGAATGGTAGGTTTTAGTAAGATGTGGTGAGGGGCTTATAACCCACGTCTGTCTGGACATGGGGAGACGCTCGACGTCACAGTGGACGGAGAAAAAATTATGTGGCTCTGCAACATCACCCACAACAATGATGGCGGCCATTTTAACCAACTCAAGACCTGTATGGGTCAATGAGAAAATTTTCCAAAGCTCTGCTACATCACCCACCTTCAAAATGATGGCAGCTGTACTCATTTTTACGGTTTTGTGTCATTCAGGCATACTATCGCGACGCGTTTCGAACTTTCCCAAGGTTCTCTTCAGGCGAATTGGAATGACAACTGTCTCTGTTCCCTCTGCAACTACAGAGTGCTTGAGGGCGTGGTCCCTCTGGACTTTATAGTGGTAGAGGGCGGGGTGCCCCTCCCACTACTAAATACCTTTCAGCACTGTATGGTGCTTCATAAATCGTTTTTTCACTATCAATAAATTTGTTTTTAATTTTAAAATTTAATAATCATATATACACACTCACAGACATCACACACAATCAAATCCAGACGAAGGGCAATCCAGAAGCTCAGAGGCGGTGGCACGGGCTTGGTTAGGGGAATGAAAAATCCAAGATCTAGGACCCTAAGGTCCCAGAAATGGTTATGCACTGGCCCACTTTCTACTGACCACTAATGGACACCCCAGGCCCAGAAAAGAAAGCGGCCACACCCTAGAGAAATACATATATAACTATTAAATAACAAAATGTAGGGCTAAATCGCCATGGGTTCGAATCAAGCGGGCTACGTTGCCGTGGTTTCCACCAACAAGGGTTTAATTTTATTAAAAAAACGAATGGTAGGTTTTAGTAAGATGTGGTGAGGGGCTTATAACCCACGTCTGTCTGGACATGGGGAGACGCTCGACGTCACAGTGGACGGAGAAAAAATTATGTGGCTCTGCAACATCACCCACAACAATGATGGCGGCCATTTTAACCAACTCAAGACCTGTATGGGTCAATGAGAAAATTTTCCAAAGCTCTGCTACATCACCCACCTTCAAAATGATGGCAGCTGTACTCATTTTTACGGTTTTGTGTCATTCAGGCATACTATCGCGACGCGTTTCGAACTTTCCCAAGGTTCTCTTCAGGCGAATTGGAATGACAACTGTCTCTGTTCCCTCTGCAACTACAGAGTGCTTGAGGGCGTGGTCCCTCTGGACTTTATAGTGGTAGAGGGCGGGGTGCCCCTCCCACTACTAAATACCTTTCAGCACTGTATGGTGCTTCATAAATCGTTTTTTCACTATCAATAAATTTGTTTTTAATTTTAAAATTTAATAATCATATATACACACTCACAGACATCACACACAATCAAATCCAGACGAAGGGCAATCCAGAAGCTCAGAGGCGGTGGCACGGGCTTGGTTAGGGGAATGAAAAATCCAAGATCTAGGACCCTAAGGTCCCAGAAATGGTTATGCACTGGCCCACTTTCTACTGACCACTAATGGACACCCCAGGCCCAGAAAAGAAAGCGGCCACACCCTAGAGAAATACATATATAACTATTAAATAACAAAATGTAGGGCTAAATCGCCATGGGTTCGAATCAAGCGGGCTACGTTGCCGTGGTTTCCACCAACAAGGGTTTAATTTTATTAAAAAAACGAATGGTAGGTTTTAGTAAGATGTGGTGAGGGGCTTATAACCCACGTCTGTCTGGACATGGGGAGACGCTCGACGTCACAGTGGACGGAGAAAAAATTATGTGGCTCTGCAACATCACCCACAACAATGATGGCGGCCATTTTAACCAACTCAAGACCTGTATGGGTCAATGAGAAAATTTTCCAAAGCTCTGCTACATCACCCACCTTCAAAATGATGGCAGCTGTACTCATTTTTACGGTTTTGTGTCATTCAGGCATACTATCGCGACGCGTTTCGAACTTTCCCAAGGTTCTCTTCAGGCGAATTGGAATGACAACTGTCTCTGTTCCCTCTGCAACTACAGAGTGCTTGAGGGCGTGGTCCCTCTGGACTTTATAGTGGTAGAGGGCGGGGTGCCCCTCCCACTACTAAATACCTTTCAGCACTGTATGGTGCTTCATAAATCGTTTTTTCACTATCAATAAATTTGTTTTTAATTTTAAAATTTAATAATCATATATACACACTCACAGACATCACACACAATCAAATCCAGACGAAGGGCAATCCAGAAGCTCAGAGGCGGTGGCACGGGCTTGGTTAGGGGAATGAAAAATCCAAGATCTAGGACCCTAAGGTCCCAGAAATGGTTATGCACTGGCCCACTTTCTACTGACCACTAATGGACACCCCAGGCCCAGAAAAGAAAGCGGCCACACCCTAGAGAAATACATATATAACTATTAAATAACAAAATGTAGGGCTAAATCGCCATGGGTTCGAATCAAGCGGGCTACGTTGCCGTGGTTTCCACCAACAAGGGTTTAATTTTATTAAAAAAACGAATGGTAGGTTTTAGTAAGATGTGGTGAGGGGCTTATAACCCACGTCTGTCTGGACATGGGGAGACGCTCGACGTCACAGTGGACGGAGAAAAAATTATGTGGCTCTGCAACATCACCCACAACAATGATGGCGGCCATTTTAACCAACTCAAGACCTGTATGGGTCAATGAGAAAATTTTCCAAAGCTCTGCTACATCACCCACCTTCAAAATGATGGCAGCTGTACTCATTTTTACGGTTTTGTGTCATTCAGGCATACTATCGCGACGCGTTTCGAACTTTCCCAAGGTTCTCTTCAGGCGAATTGGAATGACAACTGTCTCTGTTCCCTCTGCAACTACAGAGTGCTTGAGGGCGTGGTCCCTCTGGACTTTATAGTGGTAGAGGGCGGGGTGCCCCTCCCACTACTAAATACCTTTCAGCACTGTATGGTGCTTCATAAATCGTTTTTTCACTATCAATAAATTTGTTTTTAATTTTAAAATTTAATAATCATATATACACACTCACAGACATCACACACAATCAAATCCAGACGAAGGGCAATCCAGAAGCTCAGAGGCGGTGGCACGGGCTTGGTTAGGGGAATGAAAAATCCAAGATCTAGGACCCTAAGGTCCCAGAAATGGTTATGCACTGGCCCACTTTCTACTGACCACTAATGGACACCCCAGGCCCAGAAAAGAAAGCGGCCACACCCTAGAGAAATACATATATAACTATTAAATAACAAAATGTAGGGCTAAATCGCCATGGGTTCGAATCAAGCGGGCTACGTTGCCGTGGTTTCCACCAACAAGGGTTTAATTTTATTAAAAAAACGAATGGTAGGTTTTAGTAAGATGTGGTGAGGGGCTTATAACCCACGTCTGTCTGGACATGGGGAGACGCTCGACGTCACAGTGGACGGAGAAAAAATTATGTGGCTCTGCAACATCACCCACAACAATGATGGCGGCCATTTTAACCAACTCAAGACCTGTATGGGTCAATGAGAAAATTTTCCAAAGCTCTGCTACATCACCCACCTTCAAAATGATGGCAGCTGTACTCATTTTTACGGTTTTGTGTCATTCAGGCATACTATCGCGACGCGTTTCGAACTTTCCCAAGGTTCTCTTCAGGCGAATTGGAATGACAACTGTCTCTGTTCCCTCTGCAACTACAGAGTGCTTGAGGGCGTGGTCCCTCTGGACTTTATAGTGGTAGAGGGCGGGGTGCCCCTCCCACTACTAAATACCTTTCAGCACTGTATGGTGCTTCATAAATCGTTTTTTCACTATCAATAAATTTGTTTTTAATTTTAAAATTTAATAATCATATATACACACTCACAGACATCACACACAATCAAATCCAGACGAAGGGCAATCCAGAAGCTCAGAGGCGGTGGCACGGGCTTGGTTAGGGGAATGAAAAATCCAAGATCTAGGACCCTAAGGTCCCAGAAATGGTTATGCACTGGCCCACTTTCTACTGACCACTAATGGACACCCCAGGCCCAGAAAAGAAAGCGGCCACACCCTAGAGAAATACATATATAACTATTAAATAACAAAATGTAGGGCTAAATCGCCATGGGTTCGAATCAAGCGGGCTACGTTGCCGTGGTTTCCACCAACAAGGGTTTAATTTTATTAAAAAAACGAATGGTAGGTTTTAGTAAGATGTGGTGAGGGGCTTATAACCCACGTCTGTCTGGACATGGGGAGACGCTCGACGTCACAGTGGACGGAGAAAAAATTATGTGGCTCTGCAACATCACCCACAACAATGATGGCGGCCATTTTAACCAACTCAAGACCTGTATGGGTCAATGAGAAAATTTTCCAAAGCTCTGCTACATCACCCACCTTCAAAATGATGGCAGCTGTACTCATTTTTACGGTTTTGTGTCATTCAGGCATACTATCGCGACGCGTTTCGAACTTTCCCAAGGTTCTCTTCAGGCGAATTGGAATGACAACTGTCTCTGTTCCCTCTGCAACTACAGAGTGCTTGAGGGCGTGGTCCCTCTGGACTTTATAGTGGTAGAGGGCGGGGTGCCCCTCCCACTACTAAATACCTTTCAGCACTGTATGGTGCTTCATAAATCGTTTTTTCACTATCAATAAATTTGTTTTTAATTTTAAAATTTAATAATCATATATACACACTCACAGACATCACACACAATCAAATCCAGACGAAGGGCAATCCAGAAGCTCAGAGGCGGTGGCACGGGCTTGGTTAGGGGAATGAAAAATCCAAGATCTAGGACCCTAAGGTCCCAGAAATGGTTATGCACTGGCCCACTTTCTACTGACCACTAATGGACACCCCAGGCCCAGAAAAGAAAGCGGCCACACCCTAGAGAAATACATATATAACTATTAAATAACAAAATGTAGGGCTAAATCGCCATGGGTTCGAATCAAGCGGGCTACGTTGCCGTGGTTTCCACCAACAAGGGTTTAATTTTATTAAAAAAACGAATGGTAGGTTTTAGTAAGATGTGGTGAGGGGCTTATAACCCACGTCTGTCTGGACATGGGGAGACGCTCGACGTCACAGTGGACGGAGAAAAAATTATGTGGCTCTGCAACATCACCCACAACAATGATGGCGGCCATTTTAACCAACTCAAGACCTGTATGGGTCAATGAGAAAATTTTCCAAAGCTCTGCTACATCACCCACCTTCAAAATGATGGCAGCTGTACTCATTTTTACGGTTTTGTGTCATTCAGGCATACTATCGCGACGCGTTTCGAACTTTCCCAAGGTTCTCTTCAGGCGAATTGGAATGACAACTGTCTCTGTTCCCTCTGCAACTACAGAGTGCTTGAGGGCGTGGTCCCTCTGGACTTTATAGTGGTAGAGGGCGGGGTGCCCCTCCCACTACTAAATACCTTTCAGCACTGTATGGTGCTTCATAAATCGTTTTTTCACTATCAATAAATTTGTTTTTAATTTTAAAATTTAATAATCATATATACACACTCACAGACATCACACACAATCAAATCCAGACGAAGGGCAATCCAGAAGCTCAGAGGCGGTGGCACGGGCTTGGTTAGGGGAATGAAAAATCCAAGATCTAGGACCCTAAGGTCCCAGAAATGGTTATGCACTGGCCCACTTTCTACTGACCACTAATGGACACCCCAGGCCCAGAAAAGAAAGCGGCCACACCCTAGAGAAATACATATATAACTATTAAATAACAAAATGTAGGGCTAAATCGCCATGGGTTCGAATCAAGCGGGCTACGTTGCCGTGGTTTCCACCAACAAGGGTTTAATTTTATTAAAAAAACGAATGGTAGGTTTTAGTAAGATGTGGTGAGGGGCTTATAACCCACGTCTGTCTGGACATGGGGAGACGCTCGACGTCACAGTGGACGGAGAAAAAATTATGTGGCTCTGCAACATCACCCACAACAATGATGGCGGCCATTTTAACCAACTCAAGACCTGTATGGGTCAATGAGAAAATTTTCCAAAGCTCTGCTACATCACCCACCTTCAAAATGATGGCAGCTGTACTCATTTTTACGGTTTTGTGTCATTCAGGCATACTATCGCGACGCGTTTCGAACTTTCCCAAGGTTCTCTTCAGGCGAATTGGAATGACAACTGTCTCTGTTCCCTCTGCAACTACAGAGTGCTTGAGGGCGTGGTCCCTCTGGACTTTATAGTGGTAGAGGGCGGGGTGCCCCTCCCACTACTAAATACCTTTCAGCACTGTATGGTGCTTCATAAATCGTTTTTTCACTATCAATAAATTTGTTTTTAATTTTAAAATTTAATAATCATATATACACACTCACAGACATCACACACAATCAAATCCAGACGAAGGGCAATCCAGAAGCTCAGAGGCGGTGGCACGGGCTTGGTTAGGGGAATGAAAAATCCAAGATCTAGGACCCTAAGGTCCCAGAAATGGTTATGCACTGGCCCACTTTCTACTGACCACTAATGGACACCCCAGGCCCAGAAAAGAAAGCGGCCACACCCTAGAGAAATACATATATAACTATTAAATAACAAAATGTAGGGCTAAATCGCCATGGGTTCGAATCAAGCGGGCTACGTTGCCGTGGTTTCCACCAACAAGGGTTTAATTTTATTAAAAAAACGAATGGTAGGTTTTAGTAAGATGTGGTGAGGGGCTTATAACCCACGTCTGTCTGGACATGGGGAGACGCTCGACGTCACAGTGGACGGAGAAAAAATTATGTGGCTCTGCAACATCACCCACAACAATGATGGCGGCCATTTTAACCAACTCAAGACCTGTATGGGTCAATGAGAAAATTTTCCAAAGCTCTGCTACATCACCCACCTTCAAAATGATGGCAGCTGTACTCATTTTTACGGTTTTGTGTCATTCAGGCATACTATCGCGACGCGTTTCGAACTTTCCCAAGGTTCTCTTCAGGCGAATTGGAATGACAACTGTCTCTGTTCCCTCTGCAACTACAGAGTGCTTGAGGGCGTGGTCCCTCTGGACTTTATAGTGGTAGAGGGCGGGGTGCCCCTCCCACTACTAAATACCTTTCAGCACTGTATGGTGCTTCATAAATCGTTTTTTCACTATCAATAAATTTGTTTTTAATTTTAAAATTTAATAATCATATATACACACTCACAGACATCACACACAATCAAATCCAGACGAAGGGCAATCCAGAAGCTCAGAGGCGGTGGCACGGGCTTGGTTAGGGGAATGAAAAATCCAAGATCTAGGACCCTAAGGTCCCAGAAATGGTTATGCACTGGCCCACTTTCTACTGACCACTAATGGACACCCCAGGCCCAGAAAAGAAAGCGGCCACACCCTAGAGAAATACATATATAACTATTAAATAACAAAATGTAGGGCTAAATCGCCATGGGTTCGAATCAAGCGGGCTACGTTGCCGTGGTTTCCACCAACAAGGGTTTAATTTTATTAAAAAAACGAATGGTAGGTTTTAGTAAGATGTGGTGAGGGGCTTATAACCCACGTCTGTCTGGACATGGGGAGACGCTCGACGTCACAGTGGACGGAGAAAAAATTATGTGGCTCTGCAACATCACCCACAACAATGATGGCGGCCATTTTAACCAACTCAAGACCTGTATGGGTCAATGAGAAAATTTTCCAAAGCTCTGCTACATCACCCACCTTCAAAATGATGGCAGCTGTACTCATTTTTACGGTTTTGTGTCATTCAGGCATACTATCGCGACGCGTTTCGAACTTTCCCAAGGTTCTCTTCAGGCGAATTGGAATGACAACTGTCTCTGTTCCCTCTGCAACTACAGAGTGCTTGAGGGCGTGGTCCCTCTGGACTTTATAGTGGTAGAGGGCGGGGTGCCCCTCCCACTACTAAATACCTTTCAGCACTGTATGGTGCTTCATAAATCGTTTTTTCACTATCAATAAATTTGTTTTTAATTTTAAAATTTAATAATCATATATACACACTCACAGACATCACACACAATCAAATCCAGACGAAGGGCAATCCAGAAGCTCAGAGGCGGTGGCACGGGCTTGGTTAGGGGAATGAAAAATCCAAGATCTAGGACCCTAAGGTCCCAGAAATGGTTATGCACTGGCCCACTTTCTACTGACCACTAATGGACACCCCAGGCCCAGAAAAGAAAGCGGCCACACCCTAGAGAAATACATATATAACTATTAAATAACAAAATGTAGGGCTAAATCGCCATGGGTTCGAATCAAGCGGGCTACGTTGCCGTGGTTTCCACCAACAAGGGTTTAATTTTATTAAAAAAACGAATGGTAGGTTTTAGTAAGATGTGGTGAGGGGCTTATAACCCACGTCTGTCTGGACATGGGGAGACGCTCGACGTCACAGTGGACGGAGAAAAAATTATGTGGCTCTGCAACATCACCCACAACAATGATGGCGGCCATTTTAACCAACTCAAGACCTGTATGGGTCAATGAGAAAATTTTCCAAAGCTCTGCTACATCACCCACCTTCAAAATGATGGCAGCTGTACTCATTTTTACGGTTTTGTGTCATTCAGGCATACTATCGCGACGCGTTTCGAACTTTCCCAAGGTTCTCTTCAGGCGAATTGGAATGACAACTGTCTCTGTTCCCTCTGCAACTACAGAGTGCTTGAGGGCGTGGTCCCTCTGGACTTTATAGTGGTAGAGGGCGGGGTGCCCCTCCCACTACTAAATACCTTTCAGCACTGTATGGTGCTTCATAAATCGTTTTTTCACTATCAATAAATTTGTTTTTAATTTTAAAATTTAATAATCATATATACACACTCACAGACATCACACACAATCAAATCCAGACGAAGGGCAATCCAGAAGCTCAGAGGCGGTGGCACGGGCTTGGTTAGGGGAATGAAAAATCCAAGATCTAGGACCCTAAGGTCCCAGAAATGGTTATGCACTGGCCCACTTTCTACTGACCACTAATGGACACCCCAGGCCCAGAAAAGAAAGCGGCCACACCCTAGAGAAATACATATATAACTATTAAATAACAAAATGTAGGGCTAAATCGCCATGGGTTCGAATCAAGCGGGCTACGTTGCCGTGGTTTCCACCAACAAGGGTTTAATTTTATTAAAAAAACGAATGGTAGGTTTTAGTAAGATGTGGTGAGGGGCTTATAACCCACGTCTGTCTGGACATGGGGAGACGCTCGACGTCACAGTGGACGGAGAAAAAATTATGTGGCTCTGCAACATCACCCACAACAATGATGGCGGCCATTTTAACCAACTCAAGACCTGTATGGGTCAATGAGAAAATTTTCCAAAGCTC
This sequence comes from Leuciscus idus, assembly GCA_021554675.1. Lineage (NCBI taxonomy): Eukaryota > Metazoa > Chordata > Actinopteri > Cypriniformes > Leuciscidae > Leuciscus > Leuciscus idus. Next base: position 58,043 of record JAJAVR010000061.1, read on the forward strand.
TGCTACATCACCCACCTTCAAAATGATGGCAGCTGTACTCATTTTTACGGTTTTGTGTCATTCAGGCATACTATCGCGACGCGTTTCGAACTTTCCCAAGGTTCTCTTCAGGCGAATTGGAATGACAACTGTCTCTGTTCCCTCTGCAACTACAGAGTGCTTGAGGGCGTGGTCCCTCTGGACTTTATAGTGGTAGAGGGCGGGGTGCCCCTCCCACTACTAAATACCTTTCAGCACTGTATGGTGCTTCATAAATCGTTTTTTCACTATCAATAAATTTGTTTTTAATTTTAAAATTTAATAATCATATATACACACTCACAGACATCACACACAATCAAATCCAGACGAAGGGCAATCCAGAAGCTCAGAGGCGGTGGCACGGGCTTGGTTAGGGGAATGAAAAATCCAAGATCTAGGACCCTAAGGTCCCAGAAATGGTTATGCACTGGCCCACTTTCTACTGACCACTAATGGACACCCCAGGCCCAGAAAAGAAAGCGGCCACACCCTAGAGAAATACATATATAACTATTAAATAACAAAATGTAGGGCTAAATCGCCATGGGTTCGAATCAAGCGGGCTACGTTGCCGTGGTTTCCACCAACAAGGGTTTAATTTTATTAAAAAAACGAATGGTAGGTTTTAGTAAGATGTGGTGAGGGGCTTATAACCCACGTCTGTCTGGACATGGGGAGACGCTCGACGTCACAGTGGACGGAGAAAAAATTATGTGGCTCTGCAACATCACCCACAACAATGATGGCGGCCATTTTAACCAACTCAAGACCTGTATGGGTCAATGAGAAAATTTTCCAAAGCTCTGCTACATCACCCACCTTCAAAATGATGGCAGCTGTACTCATTTTTACGGTTTTGTGTCATTCAGGCATACTATCGCGACGCGTTTCGAACTTTCCCAAGGTTCTCTTCAGGCGAATTGGAATGACAACTGTCTCTGTTCCCTCTGCAACTACAGAGTGCTTGAGGGCGTGGTCCCTCTGGACTTTATAGTGGTAGAGGGCGGGGTGCCCCTCCCACTACTAAATACCTTTCAGCACTGTATGGTGCTTCATAAATCGTTTTTTCACTATCAATAAATTTGTTTTTAATTTTAAAATTTAATAATCATATATACACACTCACAGACATCACACACAATCAAATCCAGACGAAGGGCAATCCAGAAGCTCAGAGGCGGTGGCACGGGCTTGGTTAGGGGAATGAAAAATCCAAGATCTAGGACCCTAAGGTCCCAGAAATGGTTATGCACTGGCCCACTTTCTACTGACCACTAATGGACACCCCAGGCCCAGAAAAGAAAGCGGCCACACCCTAGAGAAATACATATATAACTATTAAATAACAAAATGTAGGGCTAAATCGCCATGGGTTCGAATCAAGCGGGCTACGTTGCCGTGGTTTCCACCAACAAGGGTTTAATTTTATTAAAAAAACGAATGGTAGGTTTTAGTAAGATGTGGTGAGGGGCTTATAACCCACGTCTGTCTGGACATGGGGAGACGCTCGACGTCACAGTGGACGGAGAAAAAATTATGTGGCTCTGCAACATCACCCACAACAATGATGGCGGCCATTTTAACCAACTCAAGACCTGTATGGGTCAATGAGAAAATTTTCCAAAGCTCTGCTACATCACCCACCTTCAAAATGATGGCAGCTGTACTCATTTTTACGGTTTTGTGTCATTCAGGCATACTATCGCGACGCGTTTCGAACTTTCCCAAGGTTCTCTTCAGGCGAATTGGAATGACAACTGTCTCTGTTCCCTCTGCAACTACAGAGTGCTTGAGGGCGTGGTCCCTCTGGACTTTATAGTGGTAGAGGGCGGGGTGCCCCTCCCACTACTAAATACCTTTCAGCACTGTATGGTGCTTCATAAATCGTTTTTTCACTATCAATAAATTTGTTTTTAATTTTAAAATTTAATAATCATATATACACACTCACAGACATCACACACAATCAAATCCAGACGAAGGGCAATCCAGAAGCTCAGAGGCGGTGGCACGGGCTTGGTTAGGGGAATGAAAAATCCAAGATCTAGGACCCTAAGGTCCCAGAAATGGTTATGCACTGGCCCACTTTCTACTGACCACTAATGGACACCCCAGGCCCAGAAAAGAAAGCGGCCACACCCTAGAGAAATACATATATAACTATTAAATAACAAAATGTAGGGCTAAATCGCCATGGGTTCGAATCAAGCGGGCTACGTTGCCGTGGTTTCCACCAACAAGGGTTTAATTTTATTAAAAAAACGAATGGTAGGTTTTAGTAAGATGTGGTGAGGGGCTTATAACCCACGTCTGTCTGGACATGGGGAGACGCTCGACGTCACAGTGGACGGAGAAAAAATTATGTGGCTCTGCAACATCACCCACAACAATGATGGCGGCCATTTTAACCAACTCAAGACCTGTATGGGTCAATGAGAAAATTTTCCAAAGCTCTGCTACATCACCCACCTTCAAAATGATGGCAGCTGTACTCATTTTTACGGTTTTGTGTCATTCAGGCATACTATCGCGACGCGTTTCGAACTTTCCCAAGGTTCTCTTCAGGCGAATTGGAATGACAACTGTCTCTGTTCCCTCTGCAACTACAGAGTGCTTGAGGGCGTGGTCCCTCTGGACTTTATAGTGGTAGAGGGCGGGGTGCCCCTCCCACTACTAAATACCTTTCAGCACTGTATGGTGCTTCATAAATCGTTTTTTCACTATCAATAAATTTGTTTTTAATTTTAAAATTTAATAATCATATATACACACTCACAGACATCACACACAATCAAATCCAGACGAAGGGCAATCCAGAAGCTCAGAGGCGGTGGCACGGGCTTGGTTAGGGGAATGAAAAATCCAAGATCTAGGACCCTAAGGTCCCAGAAATGGTTATGCACTGGCCCACTTTCTACTGACCACTAATGGACACCCCAGGCCCAGAAAAGAAAGCGGCCACACCCTAGAGAAATACATATATAACTATTAAATAACAAAATGTAGGGCTAAATCGCCATGGGTTCGAATCAAGCGGGCTACGTTGCCGTGGTTTCCACCAACAAGGGTTTAATTTTATTAAAAAAACGAATGGTAGGTTTTAGTAAGATGTGGTGAGGGGCTTATAACCCACGTCTGTCTGGACATGGGGAGACGCTCGACGTCACAGTGGACGGAGAAAAAATTATGTGGCTCTGCAACATCACCCACAACAATGATGGCGGCCATTTTAACCAACTCAAGACCTGTATGGGTCAATGAGAAAATTTTCCAAAGCTCTGCTACATCACCCACCTTCAAAATGATGGCAGCTGTACTCATTTTTACGGTTTTGTGTCATTCAGGCATACTATCGCGACGCGTTTCGAACTTTCCCAAGGTTCTCTTCAGGCGAATTGGAATGACAACTGTCTCTGTTCCCTCTGCAACTACAGAGTGCTTGAGGGCGTGGTCCCTCTGGACTTTATAGTGGTAGAGGGCGGGGTGCCCCTCCCACTACTAAATACCTTTCAGCACTGTATGGTGCTTCATAAATCGTTTTTTCACTATCAATAAATTTGTTTTTAATTTTAAAATTTAATAATCATATATACACACTCACAGACATCACACACAATCAAATCCAGACGAAGGGCAATCCAGAAGCTCAGAGGCGGTGGCACGGGCTTGGTTAGGGGAATGAAAAATCCAAGATCTAGGACCCTAAGGTCCCAGAAATGGTTATGCACTGGCCCACTTTCTACTGACCACTAATGGACACCCCAGGCCCAGAAAAGAAAGCGGCCACACCCTAGAGAAATACATATATAACTATTAAATAACAAAATGTAGGGCTAAATCGCCATGGGTTCGAATCAAGCGGGCTACGTTGCCGTGGTTTCCACCAACAAGGGTTTAATTTTATTAAAAAAACGAATGGTAGGTTTTAGTAAGATGTGGTGAGGGGCTTATAACCCACGTCTGTCTGGACATGGGGAGACGCTCGACGTCACAGTGGACGGAGAAAAAATTATGTGGCTCTGCAACATCACCCACAACAATGATGGCGGCCATTTTAACCAACTCAAGACCTGTATGGGTCAATGAGAAAATTTTCCAAAGCTCTGCTACATCACCCACCTTCAAAATGATGGCAGCTGTACTCATTTTTACGGTTTTGTGTCATTCAGGCATACTATCGCGACGCGTTTCGAACTTTCCCAAGGTTCTCTTCAGGCGAATTGGAATGACAACTGTCTCTGTTCCCTCTGCAACTACAGAGTGCTTGAGGGCGTGGTCCCTCTGGACTTTATAGTGGTAGAGGGCGGGGTGCCCCTCCCACTACTAAATACCTTTCAGCACTGTATGGTGCTTCATAAATCGTTTTTTCACTATCAATAAATTTGTTTTTAATTTTAAAATTTAATAATCATATATACACACTCACAGACATCACACACAATCAAATCCAGACGAAGGGCAATCCAGAAGCTCAGAGGCGGTGGCACGGGCTTGGTTAGGGGAATGAAAAATCCAAGATCTAGGACCCTAAGGTCCCAGAAATGGTTATGCACTGGCCCACTTTCTACTGACCACTAATGGACACCCCAGGCCCAGAAAAGAAAGCGGCCACACCCTAGAGAAATACATATATAACTATTAAATAACAAAATGTAGGGCTAAATCGCCATGGGTTCGAATCAAGCGGGCTACGTTGCCGTGGTTTCCACCAACAAGGGTTTAATTTTATTAAAAAAACGAATGGTAGGTTTTAGTAAGATGTGGTGAGGGGCTTATAACCCACGTCTGTCTGGACATGGGGAGACGCTCGACGTCACAGTGGACGGAGAAAAAATTATGTGGCTCTGCAACATCACCCACAACAATGATGGCGGCCATTTTAACCAACTCAAGACCTGTATGGGTCAATGAGAAAATTTTCCAAAGCTCTGCTACATCACCCACCTTCAAAATGATGGCAGCTGTACTCATTTTTACGGTTTTGTGTCATTCAGGCATACTA
>JAJAVR010000062.1:12500-15000 GCA_021554675.1 Leuciscus idus
AAAGTGCATCTGTCCATCATAAAAGTGCATCTATCCATCATAAAAGTGCATCTATCATGATAAAATTGCATCTATCCATCATAAAAGTGCATCTGTCCATCATAAAAGTGCATCTATCCACCATAAAAGTGCATCTGTCCATCATAAAAGTGCATCTCTCCATCATAAAAGTGCATCTGTCCATCATAAAAGTGCATCTATCCACCATAAAAGTCCATCTATCCATCATAAAAGTGCATCTATCCATCATAAAAGTGCATCTGTCCATCATAAAAGTGCATCTGTCCATCATAAAGTGCATCTGTCCATCATAAAAGTGCATCTGTCCATCATAAAAGTGCATCTGTCCATCATAAAGTGCATCTGTCCATCATAAAAGTGCATCTATCCATCATAAAAGTGCATCTGTCCATCATAAAAGTGCATCTGTCCATCATAAAGTGCATCTGTCCATCATAAAAGTGCATCTATCCATCATAAAAGTGCATCTATCCATCATAAAAGTGCATCTGTCCATCATAAAAGTGCATCTATCCACCATAAAAGTCCATCTATCCATCATAAAAGTCCATCTATCCATCATAAAAGTGCATCTGTCCACCATAAAAGTGCATCTATCCATCATAAAAGTGCATCTATCCATCATAAAAGTGCATCTATCCACCATAAAAGTCCATCTATCCATCATAAAAGTCCATCTATCCATCATAAAAGTGCATCTGTCCACCATAAAAGTCCATCTATCCATCATAAAAGTGCATCTATCCATCATAAAAGTCCATCTATCATGATAAAAGTGCATCTATCCATCATAAAAGTCCATCTATCCACCATAAAAGTCCATCTATCCATCATAAAAGTGCATCTGTCCATCATAAAAGTGCATCTGTCCATCATAAAAGTGCATCTATCCATCATAAAAGTCCATCTATCCACCATAAAAGTCCATCTATCCATCATAAAAGTCCATCTATCCATCATAAAAGTCCATCTATCCATCATAAAAGTGCATCTGTCCATCAGAAAAGTGCATCTATCCACCATAAAAGTGCATCTGTCCATCATAAAAGTGCATCTATCCATCATAAAAGTGCATCTATCATGATAAAAGTCCATCTATCCATCATAAAAGTGCATCTATCCATCATAAAAGTCCATCTATCCACCATAAAAGTCCATCTATCCATCATAAAAGTGCATCTGTCCATCATAAAAGTGCATCTGTCCATCATAAAGTGCATCTATCCATCAAAAAAGTGCATCTATCCATCATAAAAGTGCATCTGTCCATCATAAAAGTGCATCTGTCCATCATAAAAGTGCATCTGTCCATCATAAAAGTGCATCTATCCATCATAAAAGTGCATCTGTCCATCATAAAAGTGCATCTATCCATGATAAAAGTGCATCTATCATGATAAAAGTCCATCTATCCATCATAAAAGTGCATCTATCCATCATAAAAGTGCATCTATCCATCAAAAAAGTGCATCTATCCATCATAAAAGTGCATCTATCCACCATAAAAGTGCATCTATCCATCATAAAAGTGCATCTATCATGATAAAAGTCCATCTATCCATCATAAAAGTGCATCTATCCATCATAAAAGTGCATCTATCCATCATAAAAGTCCATCTATCCACCATAAAAGTCCATCTATCCATCATAAAAGTGCATCTGTCCATCATAAAAGTGCATCTGTCCATCATAAAGTGCATCTGTCCATCATAAAAGTGCATCTATCCATCATAAAAGTGCATCTATCCATCATAAAAGTCCATCTATCCACCATAAAAGTCCATCTATCCATCATAAAAGTGCATCTGTCCATCATAAAAGTGCATCTGTCCATCATAAAGTGCATCTATCCATCATAAAAGTGCATCTGTCCATCATAAAAGTGCATCTATCCACCATAAAAGTGCATCTGTCCATCATAAAAGTGCATCTATCCATCATAAAAGTGCATCTGTCCATCATAAAAGTGCATCTGTCCATCATAAAAGTGCATCTATCCATCATAAAAGTGCATCTATCCATCATAAAAGTGCATCTGTCCATCATAAAAGTGCATCTATCCACCATAAAAGTGCATCTGTCCATCATAAAAGTGCATCTATCCATCATAAAAGTGCATCTATCATGATAAAAGTCCATCTATCCATCATAAAAGTGCATCTATCCATCATAAAAGTCCATCTATCCACCATAAAAGTCCATCTATCCATCATAAAAGTGCATCTGTCCATCATAAAAGTGCATCTGTCCATCATAAAAGTGCATCTATCCATCAAAAAAGTGCATCTATCCATCATAAAAGTGCATCTATCCACCATAAAAGTGCATCTATCCACCATAAAAGTGCATCTATCCATGATAAAAGTGCATCTATCATGATAAAAGTCCATCTATCCATCATAAAAGTGCATCTGTCCATCATAAAAGTGCATCTATCCATCAAAAAAGTGCATCTATCCATCATAAAAGTGCATCTGTC
>JAJAVR010000062.1:20000-40000 GCA_021554675.1 Leuciscus idus
CTTTGTGGCTTTTCTTTTCTTCCCTGTATGTTAATAAAGCTAAAAGTGTACATTCGTCACCTCTGAGTTCCCATTAATTAACCTTTAATTAAATGTCTCTCTGCTGTCGAAACGGGAAACTACATGACTCGTGATTCGGGCCTGTGACACTGAGTTCAAATGTAATTTTGCACCATTAAAGTGAAACAGCGTTTACAACCCCTTTTACTCGCATAATGTGATGCATTTTCTCTATTTAACAGGACGTTTGATGAAAAAGGAAACCTTATTTTACAGAAATTGTTCTACTTAGCTAAGAGAGAAAGTTATGCACAAAAGTTCTTCCATTAACGTTAACAGAACTTTTGTGCAGAGTTATCTGATCTTATTCTTATAGTAAAACATTTAATTGTATCTTAATATCATGAACAGAAATCAAAAGGCTAAAGAACACTTCCGCCGGTTTCACACTGCACACGTTAGCAGAGCGTTAGCAGAGCGCTAGCAGAGCGTTAGCAGAAGCAGCGTCGCGATCGTTTCGCCGCGAGTCTATTTTTGCTGCACCGCTCACGCTGAATTAAAGTGACAATGCACTGATCATGGCCAAAATACACAGCAGTTTCAACCAAAAAGCGCATTGATGAAATCTATTGTGTTTTAAACAGTCAATCAAATGACCTTCAGCAATTTAAAAATAAAGCAAATGTCCAAAAACAAACTTTTTGCCCGAACTACAAAAACAAGTTCAAACAATTTATACTGCCAGTTTAGCTTAAGTTACAGATTAATTTAATTATGTTTTTGTATATACAGTGGGGAGAACAAGTATTTGATACACTGCCGATTTTGCAGGTTTTCCCACTTACAAAGCATGCAGAAGTCTGTAATGTTTATCATAGGTACTCTTCAACTGTGAGAGACGTAATCTAAAACAAAAATCCAGAAAATCACATTGTATGATTTTTAAGTAATTAATTAGCATTTTATTGCATGACATAAGTATTTGATACATCAGAAAAGCAGAACTTAATATTTGGTACAGAAACCTTTGTTTGCAATTACAGAGATTATACGTTTCCTGTAGTTCTTGACCAGGTTTGCACACACTGCAGGGGTTCTGGCCCACTCCTCCATACAGACCTTCTCCCGATCCTTCAGGTTTCTGGGCTGTCGCTGGGCAATACGGACATTCAGCTCCCTCCAAAGATCTTCTATTGGGTTCAGGTCTGGAGACTGGCTAGGCCACTCCAGGACCTTGAGATGCTTCTTACGGAGCCACTCCTTAGTTGCCCTGGCTGTGTGTTTCGGGTCATTGTCATGCTGGAAGACCCAGCCACAACCCATCTTCAATGCTCTTACTGAGGGAAGGAGGTTGTTGGCCAAGATCTGGCGATACATGGCCCCATCCATCCTCCCCTCAATACGGTGCAGTCGTCCTGTCCCCTTTGCAGAAAAGCATCCCCAAAGAATGATGTTTCCACCTCCATGCTTCACGGTTGGGATGGTGTTCTTGGGGTTGTACTCATCCTTCTTCTTCCTCCAAACACTGCGAGTGGAGTTTAGACCAAAAAGCTCTATTTTTGTCTCATCAGACCACATGACCTTCTCCCATTCCTCCCCTGGATCATCCAGATGGTCATTGGCAAACTTCAGACGGGCCTGGACATGCGCTGGCTTGAGCAGGGGGACCTTGCGTGCGCTGCAGGATTTTAATCCATGACGGCGTAGTGTGTTACTAATGGTTTTCTTTGAGACTGTGGTCCCAGCTCTCTTCAGGTCATTGACCAGGTCCTGCCGTGTAGTTCTGGGCTGATCCCTCACCTTCCTCATGATCATTAATGCCCCACGAGGTGAGATCTTGCATGGTACCCCAGACCGAGGGAGATTGACCGTCATCTTGAACTTCTTCCATTTTCTTATAATTGCGCCAACAGTTGTTGCCTTCTCACCAAGCTGCTTGCCTATTGTCCTGTAGCCCATCCCAGCCTTGTGCAGGTCTACAGTTTTATCCCTGATGTCCTTACACAGCTCTCTGGTCTTGGCCATTGTGGAGAGGTTGGAGTCTGTTTGATTGAGTGTGTGGACAGGTGTCTTTTATACAGGTAACAAGTTCAAACAGGTGCAGTTAACCCCCTTGGGTCGGCGGTATCGCCGGCGATACCAGCTCGCTTTTTTTCTTATCAGTTCAAAAGAGATTCAAAATATTCTGTTGACTTTGATCTTACAAACACGTTTCATACATCAATCGATCCTGTTAAGTGTGTATTATTTTTGTGTATACTAACAATAAAAACAAAGTGTTGGCTTTTTGCCAAATAAAGAAAAATAAACATGATACGAGTTCTGCTTTCTCTCTGTCAGTGTAGTCCATTCTGAAACGCGTCCGAAAATGAACTGTAACTCAGCGAATACTCAGTCAAACAGGCATACAGACACACAGGTATGAAGCTTGAATTCTCTTCTTTTAAATGAAGTAATTTTTATAAAAAAAACAAATATTCACAGTTTATGTAATATGTATGAAAAGAGAGAGATGTCAGTCGTTCTCATCTCATCTCATTAAGTTTTAATGTGACCCCGCCCACGGAGAGCGCGTGCTATTCAAACGCAAATTATCTGAGGCGATCCCATACAAACCTGTGAAACGCCCACATCAGCTGGATAACACACACCGCGAGTTCACTTTCAGACTCATGTACTTTACGACGCTGTGAGGAATAATACTATCTTAATAATAATCCTGGAAAATTTACCTCAGAAGTGCTGGAAGTTTCATTTCGAGGAGCAACAGATCCAGCTGAGGAATAGGTCAGTTCTATGCTTTGTTCTAATCGCAAGTGTCTGTACACAAAAAGACTGTTTAAATATGAATCGCGTTTCTGTGTATTAAGGATTGAACAGCTTTTACCAAACTCTATTGCTATACTGAGATGAGTAAAAATCGACTACAAAATCAGATAGATTATAAAGTTTTTACTGTAAAATACTGCCACATCAAATAAGCTTATAATGTTGCCAATTTCTGCTCATATAAATTGAATTAAAAATGTATACTTTAGTTTTTACAAAGAAAGATTACACTGGAAATATTGTTACAATTTCAATTGTTGTTGTAATTGTATAACCTTTTTAATAAAATAGCAAAAAAAAAAAAAAAAAAAATATATATATATATATATATATATACAAGGATAGATGTAAACAAAATCTTAAAAGGTCAATATAAGCCTTCTCTTTAAATAATTTTATTGTGTTTTATTAGTGACACATTTGGGTAGAGAATATATTCCAAATCTGAAAATACAGTATGAGAACAATTAACTACACAATTACTAGAAATGTTTACCTTGGATATTATACAATTTGCAATATTATGTCAATTTGTGGAAAAAACAACAACAACTGTGAACCAATTATATATATATATATATATATGGAATGATACATGCGGAATTATTACTGGTTGGTAGGTGATCAAATACTTATGTCATGCAATAAAATGCAAATTAATTATTTAAAAATCATACAATGTGATTTTCTGGATTTTAGATTCCGTCTCTCACAGTTGAAGTGTACCTATGATAAAAATTACAGACCTCTACATGCTTTGTAAGTAGTAAAACCTGCTAAATCGGCAGTGTATCAAATACTTGTTCTCCCCACTGAATATATAAGAACAGATGTCACGCTGACATCATGCTGACAATCATAAGCAAAAGCACATGTCACAGGCAGTGGTCTTCAGAGTGCACCTGAAAAGACGACAATAATGGATGACACTCATCTCATCGTGGAGGTTAAGAAGCATAAAGTCATTTATGATCCACATAATGTGCTTTATAAAGACTTGCAGGCAAAGGAAAAAGCATGGGATGAAGTTGCAGTGGCTCTTGGTGCCGAAGTCATTTAAAAGTGTTTTTGACAACCTTTCCCCGGTCCACGAGCGAACAACTCAACACAATATAGAAAGGTAAATAGAATAGACAGATTAATATAGCACACATACAGTATAGATATCTATGATGTGCATGATTTTGTTGAATTTTAGATTTTTTTTTTTTGAGAATTTTCTCATTTACTCATCGTCTCTATTAAGAACTTTGCTGTTTGTTATTACAGACATTTATGAATTATCTTTAAGATGTTCATGATGGGTAATGTTCGTAAATTCGTAGATGTGTATCAGATATTTCAACAATATAAATGATTTCGTACTCTCGACTCATTCCAGTTTACACACCGTCCAAACTGTTCTACGGATGATGCAATATCCTCCAATCCCCACTAGAACACAGAGGACCCTATCTTGCACCCAGCGCAATTGACTTTGTACACGATGCATGTATCATTCCTATTTTGCACCCGATGCATAGCCGACTTTTCCCTCCACAGACGCACGGCGGTAAATTAGTGAATGAACTTGCGCTCCCGGGGGCGATTCAGCGCAAAGAGGAGGCGTGTTCCGGCGCAAACGTTCCCTGGTGCTATTTTGCAGTTTCAGAAAACAATTCCGCCACTGACTTTAGACTAGGCTTTTCCTGGTCAGTGGTGGAATTGTTTTCACGTTCAGATGCTATTTTAAGGGTGCATACTTGGCCATAATGTAGCGTGTGCACAACGCACACACACTTTGCTTCTCTCATCTACACAGACGCAGCAGTTCCCATTTTTGCAAACCAAACATTATTACAAGGAAAAATATTCCACATGAGGGAAATCATTGTGGTATCCATGAAGATGTGAAAAAATAGGCATAAATCTAGCTTACACATTTAACCGAATTATTATACGGCTGTTTAACCCTTCCAAAAATCTTCCAAAAGATTTCAGTAACAATGCTAGAGAAAAATATATTGATTATCCTATGTTACTTCAAATGTTTCCATTCGTTATGATGATATGAAATGAGATAATAGTAAAAACATAAAGCCTAATGTTTGGTGCATTTTTCAAACGCGATCGCGCTCCAAAATATGATACATTCAAACCCACAGCGCTCCAAAATATGATACATTCAAACGCGATCGCGCTCCAAAATATGATACATTCAAACGCGATCGCGCTCCAAAATATGATACATTCAAATGGGATCGCGCTCCAAAATATGATACATTCAAACGCGATCGCCTCCAAAATATTAAACATTATGGTTATACATATCTATGTTTGAGCAGATATCCACAAACAGTATTTAACAGTAAACACGGGTCTAAATAGTATAATATTCACCATATATCTAGTTCAACTGCAATGTGAAGTTTATGCAACAATACCATAAACTAATAAGTAAGAATTTCTTACCTTACATCTTTCTTGTCTTCAAATCGCGTTCTTCTTCTTCTGAGTTAAATCCAATGTAAGCTCACGGCGTGTCTTCCGAACTCGACGAAAAGCAGAGACTTGTGAAGTTTTTTGGTGTTTTGTGTTTGAGGTAACGAGGGCGTTCGCGTCCTATGTGGACGATTTGCATGTGAATCACTTTTGCGCGAGTGGGCGTGGTCGAATTAAAAGTAATTAGCAAGCGTTTGAGATACTGGACATCCTGTTGGTTTTATACAAATTACTTAAACAGAGAATATTTGTTTTCAGTTTGAATCCGATCATTTAAAAGTACACACTTAAATGTGTATAAAGGTATATGGCTCATAAATGTGTGACAAGTATTCGCTGAGTTTTGTTTCAGTTTATAGACGTGCTCAAGAAAAAAAAGTTCACCGCGACGGAGAGGCAGAACGCACACCCTGTTTATTTTCTTTATTTTACAAAAGCACAATGTTTTGATTTGATTGTAAGTGGACACATACAAAAGTAGAAATATCACAGATTCTTTTTTTATATTTCTTTTTTCTGTATAACCATAAATGACGGAGTAATTTAAGTTTATTGTACTACAATGTGAAGAAAATCCAGCAAAACGCGGGGGCGCGTTTGCCGACCTCAGAGGGTTAACCGAAGCTAATTTGGGTGTGTTTCTCCATCCCCAATGTCACTTCTCTGTGTTTTCCGGCCCTGACGAGAACGTCGGTCTCCTCGGCTGTGAACCGCTCCTGGCGTGCGCCTGGCAAATCCACCGTTATAATAGCAATCCGCCATGGAACAAGCGCGCCTGCTCTTAAAGGGAATGTGAGATGACGCTCTGATTGGTTTATTTCACGTTACGCCTAAACCACACCTATGAGTAATGAAACTACTTCAGACCAACACATTTTAGATTTGCATCGGGATCCGCCCACAAAGTTACTTGCGTTTTGTGTTTGATACTTGGGTTTCAGATCGTTAAAATAGGGCCCAAAGACTCTAATGTTAGAATGTTGTTTATCCCACAGCAGCTCATCAACAAGCTCATCGCCTTCCTCTGTAATTGGATTAGAGCTGACCCCTAATAGTCGACTAACCGTTAGTAGACCAGAAAAGGTTAAAGGTTAGTAGACCAAGATTTTATTAGTCGGTTAGTCGCAGAAAAAAAAAAACTCCACAAGCTGTGATGGACAGATCAGCGGGAAATCCAAACATTCGTCTATCATTCATTGAACTCAAATATGGCTTATCACAAGTTCCCTCGCTCTAATGTTAACATGACATATAGGCGCCGGCGCGATCTCTTGCATTTAACTTAAAATACTCTGTCATTTTTGGTTATACAGAGAAGAGTAATGCAAACTGTAAATGGTCTACTTTTATTTTTGTAAACTCACAACAACAACAAAACGTTGTGCTTTTGTTAAATAATGGAAACAATCAGAATGCGCTTTCTGGCGTCTCTGTGAACTTGAGCTCGGCACAAAATCAAACCGAAACTCAGTGTATACTTGCCTCGCAGACATGAGAAATATATTTATTGAAAGCTTGAAATGTCTGCTTTTAAACAAACCAATTCAAATGGAAAATACATATTTTCAGATTATGTAATCCGTATGAAACGAGCATATAGGCGGAGATGATGAGTCAGCATCATTGACTTAATCTCTGCAGCAGAAAACACAGAAAACATTGAAAACCTTATCAATAAATTATAAAAAAAATATGTGACTTTCTCCTTCTGTTTTTTCATGACATACTCATAATCCTTATGTTTGCCTGTGCGCTGTGGCGAGCTTTATGTGTGCGTTTGAACACTGATAGGCTATGTGTTATATATAGGCAATTAAAGGCTCATTTGTCATGATCCTGGTATTCTTCTTACACTCTTCCTCCCTCTTCTGGTCACACTCATCATTACATTCGTTTACGCACACACATTCTCATTCATTATCTCATTCGCTCTCAGCTGTTTCTCATCACCTCTCTCTACACCTGTTTCCCACCTTCTCTGATTAGACTCTCTATTTCTAGGCTTTCCTTTCCTTTGTTCCTTGTCAGATTATTACCGAATGTTACGTACCTGTTATCCTGCTGTTCCAGTCCCAGTCTTGTCTTGTCGTGACCTGTCTGGTGAGTGCTCTTGACTGACTACACTGTTACCTCGCCTCTGCTTTGTCCAACCTCCAGCTATGTGAGTGGTCCACGGTTTGGCGTTCCCGTGCTCTCTACGGACCCAGTCTCTCTCTCCTCCTCCGGGAAATCCCGCTGCCGGTCCTGACCGCGCATTTCTGTTCCATTATTGCTGAGAGACTTTCTGTTTCCTTTGGCTGAGATCATCTTCTGTTGGATTCTGAACTGAGAGACTTTCTGTTGGATTTATATGCCTACCGGCCACCTGTGTTATTTTCCCTGAACTGTTTTTGACTATTAAATATTGTCAGATCACCTTCTGCTTTTGGGTCCTCTCTCCTTGCACCTGACAGAATAATCTGACCAGATATGGACCCAGCGAAGGAGAGTCCTCTTCAGTCGGCTCTTGAACTCCAGGGAGCCATGCTGGGCCGCCATGAGGATGAGCTGGCTGCCGCTCGTCATGCCGTGGATTCCCTTGCTGCTCGCGTGACTGAAATCTCGCAACAGCTTCATCACCTCCGTGTTCAGTCTTCCTCTTCTAGAAGTCAGGATGCTCCTGAGCCAAGAGTGAACAATCCACCGTGTTATTCCGGTGAGCCTAAGGAGTGTCGATCGTTTTTGACCCAGTGTGAGGTTGTCTTTTCACTACAGTCTTCCACATATGCCAGTGATTGCTCCCGCATCGCCTTCGTCATCTCCTTGCTGTCTGGCCGTGCGCGGGAATGGGGAACTGCGGTATGGAATTCAGAAGCCGACTGTCTCTGCCGTTATACCTTCTTCAAAGAAGAGATGCTGCGGGTCTTTGACCGTTCTGCGTTCGGAGCGGAGGCTTCCCGGCTCCTGTCTACGCTTCGCCAAGGGAAGAGGTCAGCAGCAGATTTTTCGATTGAATTTCGTACTTTATCTGCTTCCTGTGATTGGAACGAGTCAGCTCTGGTAGCTCGTTTTCTCGAAGGGCTTAATGCCGATTTAAAGGACGAGATCCTTGCCCGCGAGGTACCCACTCGCCTGGATCCTCTAATTGACATGGCCATTCGAGTGGAGAAGCGCTTTGAGATTCGCCGCCGCAGCCGCAACCTTGAGGGTTCTCTTTTCTCCACTCCTGCGCTCTCCGCTACACCGTCTCCTTCCGCGAACTCCGAGCCTATGCAACTGGGAGGTCTACGAATCTCCGCGGCAGAACGTCAACGCCGCATCATGGCTCGCCTCTGTATGTACTGTGGCTCCGCATCTCACCAAGTCTCCACCTGCCCGGTAAAAGCCAGGGCTTACCAGTAGAGAGAGGGTTACTGGTGAGCGCTTCAACCCTAGACCCTCCGCCACGCGCACGCACTACTTTCTCCGCTCTCCTCCGCTGGCCGGGGTTTTCCGTCTCTTGCCCGGTTTTGATCGATTCGGGTGCCGAGGGAAGCTTTGTGGATGAGACTTGGGCCCGTGAACAGGGGATTCCCCTCATCGAACGTGAAGACTCCACCCCTGTCCACTCTCTAGAGTGCGTTTTTCCACAGTTCCGGTGAGTCTCACCATCTCCGGCAATCATCAAGAGACAATTTCTTTTTTAGTATTTCATTCTCCATATAGTCCTGTTGTTTTAGGGCATCCTTGGTTAGTTGAGCATAACCCTCAGATAAATTGGTCCAGAGGCTCCATTTTTTCATGGAGTCTGTCGTGTCATGTTAAGTGTTTGATGTCTGCTGTTCCTCCTGTCTCTTCTGTCTCTGTTTTTCAGGAGGAGCCAGGTGATTTGTCCGGGGTCCCGGAGGAGTACCATGATCTTCGAGCGGTCTTTAGTCGTTCCAGGGCCACTTCTCTTCCTCCCCATCGACCGTATGACTGTAGTATCGACCTCCTGCCGGGTACCACGCCCCCCCCCGTGGGAGGCTTTACTCTCTCTCTGCTCCCGAGCGTGAAGCATTAGAGAGATATCTATCTGATTCGCTCGACGCTGGAACCATTGTTCCTTCCTCCTCTCCAGCCGGTGCGGGTTTTTTCTTCGTTAAGAAGAAGGATGGTTCCTTACGCCCCTGTATAGATTATCGAGGGTTGAATGACATCACGGTCAAGAACCGTTATCCCTTGCCGCTCATGTCATCCCCCTTCGAGATCCTGCAGGGGGCTAAGGTCTTTTCTAAACTAGATCTCCGTAATGCATACCACCTTGTCCGCATAAAGGAGGGGGACGAGTGGAAAACAGCGTTTAACACGCCTTTAGGGCACTTCGAATATCACGTTCTTCCTTTCGGTTTGGTCAACGCTCCTGCCGTGTTCCAGGCGTTAATTAACGATGTCCTCAGAGACATGCTGAACATTTTCGTTTTTGTCTATCTCAACGATATTTTAATTTTCTCCCCCTCTCTCCAAGTACATACGCAGCACGTTCGCCAGGTTCTCCAACGTCTCCTCGAGAATCGACTGTTTGTCAAGGCCGAGAAATGTATTTTCCACGCACAATCCGTCTCCTTTCTTGGATTTGTAATTTCCGCGGAGGGTATTAGCATGGATCTCTCCAAGGTCCGTGCGGTCACCGAATGGCCAGTCCCTGAGTCACGCGTCGCCCTTCAACGTTTTTTGGGCTTTGCAAATTTTTACCGTCGGTTTATCCGTAACTTTAGCCAGATCGCCACTCCGCTCTCAGCTCTCACGTCTGCCAAGGTTCGTTTTTTCTGGACGAAGGAGGCTCAAACAGCTTTCGATCGTCTGAAATCCCTTTTTACTACCGCTCCTGTCTTAAGAACTCCTGACGTCTCCAGACAATTCATTGTAGAAGTTGATGCATCGGAGGTGGGCGTGGAAGCCGTTCTCTCCCAACGCTCATCGTCTGATGAGAAGATTCACCCCTGTGCTTACTTTTCACATCGTCTTTCTCCCGCCGAACGCAATTATGATGTTGGTAATCGCGAATTATTGGCAATCCGTCTAGCCCTCGGAGAGTGGCGTCACTGGCTTGAGGGTACCTCTGTTCCGTTCATCGTCTGGACAGATCATAGAAATTTAGAGTACATTCGTTCCGCTAAAAGACTCAACGCTCGTCAGGCCCGTTGGGCTCTTTTCTTTACGCGTTTCGACTTTTCTATCTCCTACCGCCCCGGTTCAAAGAACCTCAAACCAGATGCTCTGTCACGACAGTTCGCTTCTCCAGAGGTTGTGCCCACTAAGGAGGAGATCTTTCCTCAGGGTATGGTGGTGGGTGCAGCAGTCTGGGGAATAGAACGTTTGGTCAAGCGTTCTCTGGCTCACGCCATCACTCCCCGTCTTTGTCCTAGGGGTCTTTTATTTGTTCCTCCTTCTGCTCGTCTTGCTGTTCTTCAATGGGGTCACTCTTCCAAATTATTTGCCCATCCCGGTGTTAGGGGCACCGTCGCCGCTATCCGCCAAAGGTTCTGGTGGCCCTCTCGTGAACGCGGCATACGCCGTTTTGTCGCTTCATGTACCGTCTGCGCCCAGACTAAATCTAGTAATTCGCCCCACGGCGGGGTTGCTACATCCTCTTCCGGTACCGTCTCGCCCGTGGTCGCACATTGCCTTGGATTTTATCACGGGTCTTCCTCCCTCTGAGGGGAACACCGTGATACTTACAGTCGTAGACCGTTTTTCCAAAGCCGCCCGCTTTATCCCTTTACCTAAGCTCCCTTCCGCTAGGGAGACAGCCCAAATTGTCGTTGACAACATTTTTAAGATCCATGGTCTCCCCTCCGACGTCGTGTCCGATAGGGGCCCCCAATTCTCTTCCTTATTCTGGAAGGAGTTTTGTCGTCTTATTGGAGCGTCGGCTAGTCTCTCCTCCGGTTTTCATCCACAAACCAATGGCCAGGCCGAACGGGCCAATCAGATAATCGGACGCATTCTCCGTAGTCTTGCTTTCCGTAATCCTGCTTCCTGGTCAGAACAACTGTCCTGGGCAGAGTACGTTCACAATTCCGCCCTGTCCTCTGCTACAGGTTTATCTCCCTTCCAGTCTTGTCTCGGTTATCAACCTCCGCTTTTTTCGTCACAAGACGTTGATTCTAAGATGCCGTCCGTCAAAGCCTTTATTCAACGTGCAAGACGTACTTGGAGAGGGGTCAGATCCGCCTTATGCAAGTCTCGTACTCGTACTCGGCGGGCCGCTAATAGGGCGTCGTGTCAAAAGTCCCCATTATTCTGTTGGGCAGAGGGTTTGGCTGTCCACCCTTAATCTTCCTCTTCAATCCATGTCGCGTAAGTTGGCCCCTAAATTCATCGGGCCATTCCGTGTCCTTAAGATTCTCAGTCCTGTCTCAGTCAAACTCAAGTTATCTCCCAATCTCCGACGCATTCACCCTGTCTTTCACGTGTCGTGTATTAAACCTGTGATTCGTGCCCCTCCTCGTCCTCTCACCTCTCCGATCCGTATTGAGGGCGGCCCACCTATAAGGTTCGCAGACTTCTCGATGTTCGTCCTCGAGGTCGTGGTCATCAATTCCTGGTCGATTGGGAGGGATACGGTCCTGAGGAGAGAAGTTGGATTCCATCCCGGGACGTCCTGGACCGCTCGCTGATTGATGACTTCTACCGCTCCCGCCAGTCCTCCTCTGTTGCGCCAGGTGGCGCTCCTTGAGGAGGGGGTACTGTCATGATCCTGGTATTCTTCTTACACTCTTCCTCCCTCTTCTGGTCACACTCATCATTACATCCGTTTACGCACATTCTCATTCATTATCTCATTCGCTCTCAGCTGTTTCTCATCACCTCTCTCTACACCTGTTTCCCACCTTCTCTGATTAGACTCTCTATTTCTAGGCTTTCCTTTCCTTTGTTCCTTGTCAGATTATTACCGAATGTTACGTACCTGTTATCCTGCTGTTCCAGTCCCAGTCTTGTCTTGACTGCGCATTTCTGTTCCATTATTGCTGAGAAACTTTCTGTTTCCTTTGGCTGAGATCTTCTTCTGTTGGATTCTGAACTGAGAGACTTTCTGTTGGATTTATATGCCTACCGGCCACCTGTGTTATTTTCCCTGAACTGTTTTTGACTATTAAATATTGTCAGATCACCTTCTGCTTTTGGGTCCTCTCTCCTTGCACCTGACATCATTATTATGATTTATGGCTTATTAATATAAACGTGCGATTAGTCGACTAATGGCTCAATTGAACGACTACTAGTCGACTAGAAAAATCTTTAGTCGAGGGCAGCCCTAAATTGGATCCTGGACGTTTTAACCAGAAGACCCCAGTTTCAACCGTAACACCTCCAGCACCACCACACTGAGCACCGGTGTCCCACAAGGCTCAGTACTGGGCCCGCTGCTCTTCACGAATGCACTGCCAAGTTCAGCTCCAAAAATATTATTAAGTTTGCAGATGACAAGACTGTGGTAAACCTCATCAGCAACAGTGAACTTAAACTACTTGTTGCTCAGCAACCATGATGAAGGAAGAGAGTTTGAACTTGTTACTTGTTTTGGAATGTTCAGAGAAATTTCAAAAGTAACATTCCCATAATGCTTGCAAAACGGAATGTTCGATTAACGTTTGCATTACAAGGAAACATTTTGACACTTAGACTTAATGTTTTCATAACATAATCATGTTTTGATGGGTATAATCACATCTGAGGGTAAAATATCCGATTTGAGCCAAATTTACATACTGTTTTTAAAAAAAAGATTCTGCTGCCTCTGTGTCCACTGGAGTGTGAAGAGAAAGAGAGAGAGAGAGTTTGTTTCTGTGAACTCAGTTGGGGTTTGACTGACAGGTTCATCATGGAGGTCTGTAGGGGATTGTGCTCTAATGAGAAATATCTATTCTAATGAATCTTAATTAAAAGCACATCATAAACCTGTGAACTAGTGCATGTGATTGAGTCGCACACACACACACACACACACACACACACACACACACACACACACACACACACACACACGGCTCAGGAAAGACTGACTGACAAACATCATGACACAACACACACATCTCTACAGTACATGTGTTCAAAACACACACACACACACACAGCAGCAGTGTGTGTGAACTCATGCGCAAACATCCATCAACAGACTTGATTTTCAAAATTCCTACCTGGGAATACAGCCTGGAGAATAATGAAGTGGGCAGCGGGTTATTTGCATACAGAGCTGTGATTGGAGGATCATATGAACTTGCTCCTCCCCAACATTTGAAGCTCATGGCTATCAACATAATAATAGTGTACTGTTTACAGCATACTGCACTGTACAGAATGTGTGTTGCATGTAGTATGCAGCAATAAACAATTTATAACAGTAATATGTGGTTTTTGAATCACTTTAAAATGTACATGTAAGTGTGAATACATGCCAGTGTAAATGTGAGTTATTTATGCTTATTTATTAACTTTAGATCATGGTTTTCCAAACTGGACTTTGTGAGTTGATGAAAAGTAATTAATTAATAAAAAATGTTCATACAAATGTAAAATTTAATTAAAAAAAAACAAAAAAACAATTTAAAAATAAAAACAATTAAAATAAAACACTTTTTAAAAATGAATGAAATAATAAAAATGTCAAATTAAAATAAATGGAAGACAAGGAAATATTGTTGCGCTCAGATGAAAGCTAGTTGTAAGTCCAGGTGCGTAAAAACCAATAAGATGTAGAAGAGACTGTAGACGGTTCGCACTCTGATTCACACTTAAATAATTAAAATAAATAAAAACAATTTAAAAATAAAAACAATTAAAATAAAATACTTCCTTAAAATGAATTAAATCCTAAAAAGGTCAAATTAAAATGAAAAATTATTAGAAATAAAAACATAAAAAATGTAACACTTACTAAAAATAAATTAAATCATAAATGTGTAAAAATTTAAATAAATCATTTAAAAATATAACCAATCAAAATAAAACACTTTTTAATGTATTATTCATAAAAAAAGAATTAAAATAATTTAAATAATTACAAAAGATATATAAATCCGAATAAATAAATAAATAAAAAACCTCAAACAAATAAAAACAATCAAAATAAAGAACTTACTGAAAAAAAAAAAAGATTATAAATATTTTATTTGTCTACCTGCATGTCATGTGGTCATTAAACCTACATCAGAGAATCATAAACATGCAAACATGTTGTTAAATTATTAGAATATCAACTTTAAATCTTGGCGGTAAATATTTGATGTTGATATCGTTTGGCTAACAATAAAAGCTAATAATTAGATCCACTGGAAACACAATTAGTCTTCAAATGGGCCTTCAGATCGACGTCAGGTTCATCATCACTGCGAGAGGAACAGAAACAATCAGTGTTTTCCACAGAGAAGGATGGAGTCAAATTCATAAACCTCCAGCTGACTGACTGGAGAACTAGCTGCCCGTGACCAGACAGTGACTAGCGGATCTCACTGATTCCAGATCAGTCGCAGAAACACCAACCAGATGGAGGGAATAACTCATCAGAGAAATAAATTACAGCACCCTCTAAACAAAGAGCGGCATCATGTTCCATACTGTAATGAGAGAGAGAGAGAGAGAGAGAGATAGAGAGAGAGAGAGAGAGAGAGGGAGAGAGAGAGAGAGAGAGAGAGGCCATTAAAGCTGTGGATATTCTTCTAAACTTCACTCGCTCTTCCTCTAAAATCACTCTGTCATAATGAGGGGCCATTAACACTGAACACATATCATCAGATATAAGAGCCACGACAATAACCATGTGTGTGTGTGTGAGTGAGAGTGTGTGTGAGTGAGAGTGTGTGTGTGTGTGTGTGTGTGTGTGTGTGTGTGTGTGTGTGTGTGTGTGTGTGTGTGGTTAGTCTGTTTGTCGTTTGTACAGCACTCAATATCACACAGGCCCAGGGGTCTACTAACCATTATAACTGGAGCTTTTTAGGAAATAATCATTATATTTTCATTTTCCATTATGCTTAGCCACAGTGCAAAGAACATAAATTGTAGCCGGCCACATAAAACAGTGATTTGAAGACTGAGCAGAATCCTCTGCCCAACAGCTGTGTTGATAATCAAACGTGAAATAACCTGGAATTTTACTATAACTAGCACCTATTTACCACAGTTCAGATTTAACGTTCAGAGAACATTCTAAAGTAACGTTCAGAGAACATTCTAAAGTAACGTTCAGAGAACATTCAAAAGTAACGTTCAAAGAACATTCAAAAGTAACATTCAGAGTAGGGTGACCATATTTTAGTTTTCAGAAAACAGGACGGAGGCGTGGTTGATGGACAGGGGCGTGGTTTGGGAGGCGTGGTTAAGGAGTGGGGGCGTGGTTGGGGTGAATGCATCAAAAAATACTTGACAGATGCATTCACAACCTTGCAACTATGTTATTGTACTTAAATACATAAAGTAATACATCCTTTCCATTCAATGTTTGGCCCGCAACAATAGAATACTATTAAAAAAAAGTTTAGCTTTTAAAACCTTTTACATGACACTATTTCTTTTCATGGCCATAGCAGGTTAAAAATCTACTACTAAAATAAAAAATCTACTACACTATTTCAGTAAAAAAAACTAGTTCAATCCTCCTGATGTTCTCTTGTAGCCTATACTTTCTTTATGTGGGCTTCTACTTCGCTAGCACCATTTGACACTGACACGCACGTGCCAGCTTTGCAGTTCATGCATTCTGCTTTACACGGATCCCGACCGAAACGAAAAAACAGGAATTTTCTCTGTAAATCATCTGTGAATTTACTTTTTTTTTTTTTTTTTTCGCTGTTAGCTACTTACATCTTATCTCGCACTTGACCGTAAACTGAAGCGTCGACCGTCGAGTCCTGGTCGACTCGAGTCACGCTGCTAAAATTCTGTGTCTGTGAACATAAAGTCCGCCTACTTTGATTTGATTGGTCATTTCAAATATTCTGACATTGACGAGCAGTGTGACAGACCAATGAGGCTGAGATGAACACACACACACACACAGGCCTCTGTATTCTGACGTTGCGGATTGAGGAACGCGCTGATTATAACAAGACAGGGCGAAGCCGGTTTCATATGTTTTGTGTGCAAAGGCAAGCATGTATTTAAAGTACACGCTTAATGGCCCAATGAAAAATAATGAAAACCAGGACATTTTCATCACTTTATAAAAAACAGACAGGACGGTCAGTACAGGAGAAAAAATTCAGAGAACATTCAAAAGTAACGCTCAGAGAATATTCTAAAGAAACATTAAGTTACATTCGTTCCCATAATGTTTGAAGAATGATATAGAATGTTCTGTTCACATAACAATCAGAAAGTAGCATTTGAATAACTTAATGTGAATGTTAGCGAAATGTTCGTAGTTTTCTGGGAAGCTGATAAACTGTAACAACTAATCAATAAAATCAGCATTAATTGATTAAGGGACTAATTGATGAGGTCAATCTGGTGTTTTTTGATGCACAGTAAACGAGACAGACTTCAGTTTACACACGTTTGAATGAGATTCACTTGAATATTTACTTAAGAAGTCCCCCTGGTATTTTAAGTTATTATTTCAATAATTCAACATCATATTTGCATGTTTATGGTTCCCTGATGTCGGTTAATGATCACATGATATGCAGGCAAATTAAGGTTTCTTTTTTTTATTAGTAAGTGGTTGTTTTTATTTCAAAATTCTTTATGAAATTCTTTATTTATTTGAAAGTTTTGTGGAATTGTTTTGGGATAAAAACATCTGCTAAATGCATAAATGTAAATAAATGTAAGAAGTTTTGTCAGTATAAATTGCTTGACTATTAATAATATAAAATAAAACACAAAGGTTCATTTAAAAAAAACAGGTTGACTGTGTTTCTGTACAGCACAAATAGACATTTGATTATAGACAGTGGTTATCGCTGTCTCTCATAATTCTTTCTGTGAAGATCAGTCTCATGTGCTTTATTGGCATGACTCTCTTTCTCTCTCTCTCTCTCTCTCTCTCTCTCTCTCTCTCTGTAGTGTGTGTGTGTGTGCACACAGGGTGTGTGTGAAGCATCTAGTGCAGTAGTGTGGAGTATGGAGCTGCTTGTAGTTAGTGCATGCTGCTTGCAACTTTCTGCTTTTTAACTACCGCCGCTGGCTAGCCCCCTCATAGGGGGTGAAAAGAGGAGCCGAGTGCATTAGTCTCCTCCGCCAGTACACAGCCTCTCAGTGTGGCCGCGAGGAGGCACTGCAGGAGTCTTGGTGGGTACCTCGCAGTCCCAGGCTAAACTGCAGGGGATCTCGGAGCAGCAGTGGGCCCCAGAGATGTGGTGTGCAGGACATGTCCTGACACCCGTCAACCACTGCCCCAGCTATGGGTAAATAGCCCCACTGCCTTGAGGGTTAGTCTCTTGAGGCAAGGCTAAGGGAGCACACCCCAACAGGAAAGCAATGCGTTGGAGACACGCAATAGGCGGGCCTAAACAGAGCTAGGTCCCGGCAGTCTCCTGCAGCCAGGACGAGGAGCTGGTCGTCCTGGGCCAACCCCTGCCACCAGACCTACCTCATCAAGGTGAAGTTAGTGCTACTGGGGAGAGCGCACCCCCTTTAGCACTTTAAAAAATTCTTTGCGCAGGTTTTCCACCTCTGACCAACAGTGAATATTACCTGGATCTACTTACGGTTGAAGTCTGACGGTGATGGGGTGTCTGACGACGGGGGCAGGTTTGAATAGACTGGGAGCTCTTAGTCAGAGCCCTGCACGTCAGCAGCACAAGGTATATGGTCGCTAACAGCTGGGGCTGAGTGGCAGCTGTTCTCGGCAGACCCTTGTGCGACTGAGCAGCCCTATTCAGGGACTGCACTGCTCACCTCAAGCTGAGGAAGGGCCTAGAAAAGGTGGCCTAAAAAATGCCCACTCAATTCACACCTGGACAGGATACCGCGCCTGTCGGGTCATTCCACTTCTGCCTAAAAAAAGACCTTATCCAACACCGCCAGACAGCAATGGCAAAAATATAATTGGGAAGTGCAGAGAACTCTGCGGAACTTGCAGAACAAGTGGTGGATGGAGAAGGCTCATGAAATTCAGTCATTCGCTGACAGAAATGATATGCACAACTTTTACAATACAGTCAAATCCATTTATGGCCCAAGAAGTCACTGCATCACTGCATCACTCCCCTGAAAACAGCAGATGGGCTCAAAGTCCTGAAAGACCCGAATAGCATCCTGGAGAGGTGGGCTGAACACTTTAACACCCTACTGAATCAGGACTCTTTTGCAGACTATACCATCCTGGATGAACTTCCTGAATTTCCCCCTATTGATAACCTTAGCCATCCTCCAACTTTCCTGGAGGTTCTGACAGCTGTCCGCTCCCTGAAGTGCAACGAGTCTCCTGGCTCTGACAATATTCCTGCAGAACTGCTAAAACAGGGAGGGTATCTCTGCACAAGAACACTACACCATTACATCACCAAGGTTTGGGCTGAGGAATTCATCCCACAGCATTGGAGAGATGCTAGTATTGTCACCATATATAAAAGCAAAGGGGATAGGGCTATTTGTGATAACCATAGGGGCATATCACTTCTTGCTGTGGCAGGTAAGGTCCTGGCCAAGGTGATGCTACAAAGACTGATCAATGACATCACTGAGTCTATGCTACCCGAGTCACAGTGCGGGTTTAGAAGGAACAGGAGTACAGTCGACATGGTCTTCACAACCCGGCAACTCCAGGAAAAGTGCAGGGAGCAACATAAAGATCTGTTTATGGCTTTCGTCGACCTCTCCAATGCCTTCGACACTGTGCAGAGAGATCTCTTGTGGGAAGTCCTCCTCTGGTTCGGATGCCCCACTAAGTTTGTCAACATCCTCCATCAGTTTCACGATGGAATGACTGCTAGGGTGATAATAGGAGGTCAACAGTCAAGCCCTTTCCCTGTACGAACAGGGGTAAGGCAGGGGTGTGTACTGGCACCAGTGCTTTTTAACACATCCTCATATGTGTCACCCAGCTTCTCCACAAGGAGATTGAAGACAACAGTGGGGTGACAGTAGCGTACAGGCTGGACGGCAACCTCTTTAATATCAGGAGATTGCAGGCAACCACCAAACTGCACAGAGTGAGGACACTTGAGCTGCGGTATGCCGGTGACTGCGCTCTTGTATCTCACTCTTCACAAGACCTCCAGTCTGTCTTAGATGCAGCAGTGAGGGCATATAGCAGGATGGGGCTGACCATCAACACTGCCAAAACAGTGGTAATCTGCCAGTGGAGTGCAAACATCCCATCCGCACCACCCATCTTCTCTGTTGCAGATGAAAAACTGTTGGTTGTTCCATCATTCATATACCTGGGGAGTATTATCTCTGAAGACAATAGCATTGACAATGAGGTCCAGAACAGAATCAAACAAGCATCAGCTGCCTTTGGAAGACTCTGGCGGCGGGATTTTCAGAATAAGAACCTTCATCTCAACACAAAAATCTGCGTCTACCAAACGGTCTGCATCACCACCCTCCTCTACAGCTGTGAAGCCTGGGTTACTTACAGCCGCGACATCAAGTCCCTGGAACACTTCCGCATCTGCTGTCTCCAGCGCATCCTGGGAATCACTTGGCATGACAGAGCGCCCCACACTGAGATCCTCAGAAGAGCAGGTTGCAAGAGTATTGAGGCCACAATCACCCAGCACCAACTGCGCTGGTTGGGGTATGTC
>JAJAVR010000062.1:47500-52500 GCA_021554675.1 Leuciscus idus
TGAAGCATTGGAAATGAATGAGAGAGTTTCCTCTAGTGGAAGCGTTTGGTACTGCAGCCGAACATCATCTCACTGAAAGATCATTTATCAGATATCAACCTCACATTTGGAACACAGCGAGTTTAGATTTATGGCTTTGATTCTCTCACAGTTTTAGAGTAAAACGTGTTTTTGAAAATATATATTTCATTAAAAAAATTTAAATAGTATTTTTTCACATTTTTCATAACAATAAAAATACTCAGTTCACTTTTTAAAACTTTCTTCACTTCAGCAATAATCTGCCAAGTGTCGTCTCTGAAGATATCAAACTTCAGTCTGTCGCTCTAAAGCGTTCAAGATTTACCATTTTAAATTGGAAATTTTATTTTCAGGTTTATGCTCAAAAAGTGAATAAATGGATTATAAATCCAGCAGAAATATAATTTAGGACCATCAAATCCTGTAAAAATACAAGATATAAACTAAAAAAATATTATCAAACTAAAATATAGTACATTCATTTCATTGAAATAAAATTTTAAAAATTCGTCATTTTTGACTGACGCGCGTCAAAAATGACCTAAGTCAAAAATGACCGAAATTAATTATTTTTATTTCATTGAAATGAATGTACTATATCTTAGTTTGATAATATTTTTTTAGAGGGTTAATAGCACCAGAGGGTTAATAAAACTCTGAGCATTTTTATAATGAATATATATTTTAAGGATATAGATTATTTTGTGGCAGAAACAGGTTACAATACTTGCCAGATTCATGAAATGACACTTATGAGAAGCTGTAAACAGAGTTTTGATTGAAATGAATGAAATGAAAATCTGCACACAACAAAACACTGAGGTTACGTGCGAGCAGCCAATCAGATTCAAGCACAAAGATCTTTCATACACAGTCACTGAACACACTATTATTTCATTATGTTTATCGCTAACCGAAGCACGACGTGTGTGAAGAGCGTCTCGTGAATGCGTGATTGAGAGAGAAATGAGAACTCGCAGCTCATATCCATCCCCAACACACTGATTATTACACCAGAAAACAAACACAATCCAGAGGAAATATGACGACGATCTGGTTTCATTTCCTTCCTCTCGTGTGGGATATTTATAGAGCAGCCCGTATATCTGCAGAACGATGAGAGCGATCAATATTACTGAGTGTGTGTGTGTGTGTGTGTGTGTGTGTGTGTGTGTGTGTGTGGACTGTTCGACCTGAGGGAAAGTAAAAAGTGAAAATGTTTAGGGTAGTTTGAGTTTAAGTGGCGTATTGAAGGCACAACGGTCCCATTTCAGCCGTTCGAACAGAACGATGGATTTCTCATGGCCTGTACAGAGTCTGTCTGTGTCTGTGTGTGTGTGTGTGTGTGTGTGTGTGTGTGGCTCTTTTCCTCTGACATTTTCTGCTGAACGGCGTGTTATTAACTGCTCTTTTACTCGGTACAGGCCGTGAGAAATCCATCGTTCTGTTCGAACACACACACACACACACACACACACATTCACAACCTTCCGTAACCTTCAGTGGCCCGAAACTGAGATCCACCCGAAACGCAAGACACACACAAGCCTCAGACGAATGATGAGATGATGGAGGAGTGGAAGAGAGAGAGAGAGAGAGAGAGAGAGATGAGGAGAGGTCATTATAAACGCCTCTTTCCTCTGGGGTCAGGAGGGCTTTACTGGGTATCTTATGAAAGGTTCAGTTTTTCCATATAATTTCCATATTAAAACAGTGGAAGAGACTGACCGCTGACTCTCACAATCAGGATTTCATTTTTAGTAACTTCAAAACCAGAGAAAAGTCGGGAAAATCTACATTTCTAATTGGTCTGGACACACACACACCCACACTCACACACACACACACACACTCATACTCACACACACTCTCACAGACACACTCACACACACACACACACACACACACACACACACACTCACTAACACACAAACTCACACAAACTGACACACTCATATATACACTCACCTAAAGGATTATTAGGAACACCATACTAATACTGTGTTTGACCCCCTTTCACCTTCAGAACTGCCTTAATTCTACGTGGCATTGATTCAACAAGGTGCTGAAAGCATTCTTTAGAAATGTTGGCCCATATTGATAGGATAGCATCTTGCAGTTGATGGAGATTTGTGGGATGCACATCCAGGGCACGAAGCTCCCGTTCCACCACATCCCAAAGATGCTCTATTGGGTTGAGATCTGGTGACTGTGGGGGCCATTTTAGTACAGTGAACTCATTGTCATGTTCAAGAAACCAATTTGAAATGATTCGAGCTTTGTGACATGGTGCATTATCCTGCTGGAAGTAGCCATCAGAGGATGGGTACATGGTGGTCATAAAGGGATGGACATGGTCAGAAACAATGCTCAGGTAGGCCGTCGCATTTAAACGATGCCCAATTGGCACTAAGGGGCCTAAAGTGTGCCAAGAAAACATCCCCCACACCATTACACCACCACCACCAGCCTGCACAGTGGTAACAAGGCATGATGGATCCATGTTCTCATTCTGTTTACGCCAAATTCTGACTCTACCATCTGAATGTCTCAACAGAAATCGAGACTCATCAGACCAGGCAACATTTTTCCAGTCTTCAACTGTCCAATTTTGGTGGGCTTGTGCAAATTGTAGCCTCTTTTTCCTATTTGTAGTGGAGATGAGTGGTACCCGGTGGGGTCTTCTGCTGTTGTAGCCCATCCGCCTCAAGGTTGTGCGTGTTGTGGCTTCACAAATGCTTTGCTGCATACCTCGGTTGTAACGAGTGGTTATTTCAGTCAAAGTTGCTCTTCTATCAGCTTGAATCAGTCAGCCCATTCTCCTCTGACCTCTAGCATCAACAAGGCATTTTCGCCCACAGGACTGCCGCATACTGGATGTTTTTCCCTTTTCACACCATTCTTTGTAAACCCTAGAAATGGTTGTGCGTGAAAATCCCAGTAACTGAGCAGATTGTGAAATACTCAGACCGGCCCGTCTGGCACCAACAACCATGCCACGCTCAAAATTGCTTAAATCACCTTTCTTTCCCATTCTGACATTCAGTTTGGAGTTCAGGAGATTGTCTTGACCAGGACCACACCCCTAAATGCATTGAAGCAACTGCCATGTGATTGGTTGATTAGATAATTGCATTAATGAGACATTGAACAGGTGTTCCTAATAATCCTTTAGGTGAGTGTATATAAGCCTACATAATTTCATAATGTAATACTATTATTTTTCAATATTTGTCAAATTATTTATAGAAAATATTAAATGATATTTTATATATATAATAATATAGTAAAGCAATATCACACGAGTAACGACTGCAATATCAGTCAAGTGCTGTTTTTATCCTGAATCCCTCGAGTGCAAATGTGATGTTGATTATATAGAACAGTTCAGTAAATAAGAAGTTCATATTGTGATTTATTTTGCACACAGCATTGTCTCTTTAACTGAACGCTGTGTGTGTGTGTGTGTGTGTGTGTGTGACTCTGAGAAACACAGCGGCGTTTCGTTTCTGAATGAATCTGCGCTTTGAGCGAATCAATAGTGTGAAACAATGATCAGTAAAGAGAGCCGTGTGTTTTCACAGCGCCTCTTCAAGTCAAACACACCCCTCTTCATTCCTGAGTCAGTCAGCTGACTGAACAAACCAATCAATGATTCAATGACTCACTCGTTTAGAATGTTGGTAATCAAACTGTTTTGGTCTGAACATATATTTAAATACCAATTCAGATGCATTTTCTGGAAGAAATAAATCGTGGCCGTTGAAGCCTAAAAGTTAATGTGTAATAAATTCTATGTTGAATCAAATCAAATACTTCTTTCTAAAGCTTCTTTTTTAAATGTTTATCTTATGCTTTTCTCATTTAACACAATAACGACTTTAAATGGTTTTAAATTTGATGATGCAATTATATCGTTACATCATGTAATTAATATGATTAAAAAATGTATTTGCTTGACAGCCCAAATATATTTATACTTACAGTATATATATTATATTAAATATTAAATAATTTAAATCTATATTTATTGTAAATAATTTATTAAATAAATAAAAATATATGTATATATACAAATAATTATATATATATACACAGTACTGTGCAAAAGTCAGGCACATTAGTATTATAAAAAAAAAAAAAATTATTATATTTTATATATTTTCCTGTAGTGTCGGTAGGAAATATCAGTTCAGATTTCCAAGCATTCATTTTGTCATTAATTGTAATAATCAAGTGTCATATTTTTAGAGAAGAAACTGAGACCGAAAGAATATAGAAGAACTGGATTTAAATATTATATCATATTCTATTGGTCCAATGAGTATTCCATTTAATTTACAACTTGTACCATATTATATTAAACCATTAAATGTCTTATGGTTTAGTTTAACATTGACAACCTGTGATATGTGTAGGAATATTAAAGATTATCATAAGAGAGGCTTGTTTCCGGCGTGTCTGTTGCTGTATGGACTCAGAAACACTGATATTCAGGCGTATGTTTGAGAATCTTCCCAAAGCTGATGTTTCCGGCAAACTCACTCAGCTGAAAATCACTAAATGTGGTTTCCAGTGGTGACAGCAAACGGATAATTGAATGGAGAGGATGAAAAATGAAAAGATGAAAAATAAATGAGTGTGTTTTCCACCCTGACGCGCCGCTGATGTTTACCTTTGGTCTCTCTTCCCACTGTGAGACGGGGAAAAAACATGGAAAACACTCCGGAGAGACCAAACTACTTCTCTCTCTCTCTCTCTCTCTCTCTTTCTCTCTCTCACACACACACACACACACACACACTCTCTCTCTCTCTCTCTCTCTCTCTCTCTCTCTCTCTCACACACACACACACACACACACACACACTCTCTCTCTCTTTCAAAGGAGCCCTGGATTTTATCACTTCATCTCTGAAGCGTCACGAACGGATGCCTCACAGGACTGATATTTAGCCAGCAGGACAGGGGTTACGAGT
>JAJAVR010000062.1:57500-61450 GCA_021554675.1 Leuciscus idus
GTATCAGTATATTGGATCCGTGCAGCTCTTAAAGTGACAGCAGCCTAATATTCCTGCTCTATAATAACACTAATATTCCTGCTCTATAATAACACTAATATTCCCACTCTATAATAACACTAATATTACCGCTCTATAATAACTCTAATATTCCCGCTCTATAATAACACTAATATTCCTGCTCTATAATAACACTAATATTCCTGCTCTATAATAACACTAATATTCCTGCTCTATAATAACACTAATATTCCCGCTCTATAATAACTCTAATATTCCCGCTCTATAATAACACTAATATTCCCGCTCTATAATAACACTAATATTCCCGCTCTATAATAACACTAATATTCCTGCCGTCTCTATAATAACACTAATATTCCTGCTCTATAATAACACTAATATTCCAGCTCTATAATAACACTAATATTCCTGCCGTCTCTATAATAACACTAATATTCCTGCTCTATAATAACACTAATATTCCTGCTCTATAATAACACTAATATTCCCGCTCTATAATAACACTAATATTACCGCTCTATAATAACTCTAATATTCCCGCTCTATAATAACACTAATATTCCCGCTCTATAATAACACTAATATTACCGCTCTATAATAACACTAATATTCCTGCTCTATAATAACACTAATATTCCTGCTCTATAATAACACTAATATTCCCGCTCTATAATAACTCTAATATTCCCGCTCTATAATAACACTAATATTCCCGCTCTATAATAACACTAATATTCCTGCCGTCTCTATAATAACACTAATATTCCTGCTCTATAATAACACTAATATTCCCGATCTATAATAACACTAATATTCCTGCCGTCTCTATAACACTAATATTCCTGCTCTATAATAACACTAATATTCCTGCTCTATAATAACACTAATATTCCCGCTCTATAATAACTCTAATATTCCCGCTCTATAATAACACTAATATTCCCGCTCTATAATAACACTAATATTCCTGCCGTCTCTATAATAACACTAATATTCCTGCTCTATAATAACACTAATATTCCTGCTCTATAATAACTCTAATATTCCCGCTCTATAATAACAATAATATTCCCGCTCTATAATAACACTAATATTCCCGCTCTATAATAACACTAATATTCCCGCTCTATAATAACACTAATATTCCCGCTCTATAATAACACTAATATTCCTGCCGTCTCTATAATAACACTAATATTCCTGCTCTATAATAACACTAATATTCCTGCTCTATAATAACACTAATATTCCCGCTCTATAATAACACTAATATTCCCGCTCTATAATAACACTAAAATTCCTGCCGTCTCTATAATAACACTAATATTCCTGCCGTCTCTATAATAACACTAATATTCCTGCTCTATAATAACACTAATATTCCCGCTGTATAATAACACTAATAATCCTGCTCTATAATAACACTAATATTCCCGCTCTATAATAACACTAATATTCCCGCTCTATAATAACACTAATATTCCCGCTCTATAATAACACTAATATTCCCGCTCTATAATAACACTAATATTCCTGCTCTATAATAACACTAATATTCCCGCTCTATAATAACACTAATATTCCTGCCGTCTCTATAATAACACTAATATTCCCGCTCTATAATAACACTAATATTCCCGCTCTATAATAACACTAATATTCCTGCCGTCTCTATAATAACACTAATATTCCCGCTCTATAATAACACTAATATTCCTGCTGTCTCTATAATAACACTAATATTCCTGCCGTCTCTATAATAACACTAATATTCCTGCTCTATAATAACACTAATATTCCTGCTCTATAATAACACTAATATTCCTGCTCTATAATAACACTAATATTCCCGCTCTATAATAACACTAATATTCCTGCTGTCTCTATAATAACACTAATATTCCCGCTCTATAATAACACTAATATTCCTGCTGTCTCTATAATAACACTAATATTCCCGCTCTATAATAACACTAATATTCCTGCCGTCTCTATAATAACACTAATATTCCTGCTCTATAATAACACTAATATTCCTGCCGTCTCTATAATAACACTAATATTCCTGCCTGCTCTATAATAACACTAATATTCCTGCTCTATAATAACTCTAATATTCCCGCTCTATAATAACACTAATATTCCCGCTCTATAATAACACTAATATTCCCGCTCTATAATAACACTAATATTCCCGCTGTATAATAACACTAATATTCCCGCTGTATAATAACACTAATATTCCCGCTGTATAATAACACTAATATTCCCGCTCTATAATAACACTAATATTCCCGCTCTATAATAACACTAATATTCCTGCCGTCTCTATAATAACACTAATATTCCTGCCGTCTCTATAATAACACTAATATTCCCGCTCTATATTAACACTAATATTCCCGCTGTATAATAACACTAATATTCCTGCTCTATAATAACACTAATATTCCCGCTCTATAATAACACTAATATTCCCGCTCTATAATAACACTAATATTCCCGCTCTATAATAACACTAATATTCCCGCTCTATAATAACACTAATATTCCTGCCGTCTCTATAATAACACTAATATTCCCGCTCTATAATAACACTAATATTCCCGCTCTATAATAACACTAATATTCCTGCCGTCTCTATAATAACACTAATATTCCTGCCGTCTCTATAATAACACTAATATTCCCGCTCTATAATAACACTAATATTCCTGCTCTATATTAACACTAATATTCCCGCTGTATAATAACACTAATAATCCTGCTCTATAATAACACTAATATTCCCGCTCTATAATAACACTAATATTCCCGCTCTATAATAACACTAATATTCCCGCTCTATAATAACACTAATATTCCCGCTCTATAATAACACTAATATTCCCGCTCTATAATAACACTAATATTCCCGCTCTATAATAACACTAATATTCCTGCTGTCTCTATAATAACACTAATATTCCTGCTCTATAATAACACTAATATTCCTGCTCTATAATAACACTAATATTCCCGCTCTATAATAACACTAGTATTCCAGCTCTATAATAACACTAATATTCCCGCTCTATAATAACACTAATATTCCTGCTCTATAATAACACTAATATTCCTGCTCTATAATAACACTAATATTCCTGCTGTCTCTATAATAACACTAATATTCCTGCCGTCTCTATAATAACACTAATATTCCTGCTCTATAATAACACTAATATTCCTGCCGTCTCTATAATAACACTAATATTCCTGCTCTATAATAACACTAATATTCCTGCTCTATAATAACACTAATATTCCCGCTCTATAATAACACTAATATTCCTGCTGTATAATAACACTAGTATTCCAGCTCTATAATAACACTAATATTCCCGCTCTATAATAACACTAATATTCCTGCTCTATAATAACACTAATATTCCTGCTGTCTCTATAATAACACTAATATTCCTGCCGTCTCTATAATAACACTAATATTCCTGCTCTATAATAACACTAATATTCCTGCCTTCTCTATAATAACACTAATATTCCTGCTCTATAATAACACTAATATTCCAGCTCTATAATAACACTAGTATTCCTGCTGTATAATAACACTAATATTCCTGCTCTATAACACTAATATTCCTGCCGTCTCTATAATAACACTAATATTCCCGCTGTATAATAACACTAATATTCCCGCTGTATAATAACACTAATATTCCTGCTCTATAATAACACTAATATTCCTGCCGTCTCTATAATAACACTAATATTCCTGCTCTATAATAACACTAATATTCCAGCTCTATAATAACACTAATATTCCCGCTGTATAATAACACTAATATTCCTGCTCTGTAATAACACTAATATTCCTGCCGTCTCTATAATAACACTAATATTCCCGCTCTATAATAACACTAATATTC